>JASAMZ010007827.1:0-34191 GCA_030248115.1 Linhomoeus sp. GSCO2_2 | reverse complement strand
CTGCCCTTGGGCATTTTACATGAAATATAATATGTCCGATTAGCATGACTAACACCAAGCCCTCCGATTCAGAGTGGAATGTATGACACGAGACATCATCAAGAGATGCAACTGCACTCTGCTTCTTCCAGAAGAGTACAGAGCAGAAGGTTTGATGAACTGCTTCCAACATGCATCTAACACGCAAGTGTTGAAACGTTCTTTCTTGATTTCAGATGTTACTGTTGGAATTTGCGCCACACTCAGCCAACAGACTTGCATGGAGATGGACAACATATTGAACAACATGGACCAAAGCTGTCTCGCGCAATGCAAGCCTCGGTGTGACTTTTGGGAGTACACACCACAAGTCTCCTACAACAAGTTCCCCAGCAAGGCTGTGGTTGACAAGCTGAAGATGGCTGGCATCGATGGAGACAAGTTTGCAGCCGAGCATATTGCACTGGATATATCCAGTGCCACAATGCAGGTTTGATGACAATTGCCCGTCAAAACGGACACCGTCATAAGAGACAAGCTGTGTGTGTAAAAAGTTCAACCTATACCTTGTGTCCGTCAAATTTTGGTGAATAGTATAGTGAACTTTGTACACATCGTTAGCCGCATCTGGTGAAAGTCTCTTGAGAACGTGTACCTTAATCCCAAGTGCAACTCCCCCACGATACGCTTATCTGTACAGCTGATCTAAAGCTCAGTGGTATCGCCGCGTTCGCTATATGTTATCGGCATGATACGACGCCGTTTGTCTGGTGTTTCCTACCGGTGCGAAAACGTCACATCCAACATAAAACTTGCGCAAAAGTTTGGGTGCGGTCGTTCTTTATCAGGAATTCCTCTTGGCGTAGGCCCTTTCTATTCTACGTTCGCATTCATCAATCAACAAAAGTTTTGGCAATTTACGAAATTGTGACATTTCTGTCAAATTTGGAACATTTCCGTCAAATTTAGTACTTGCAAAAATGTTCTGTTGTGTTACAAATTATACGCTGTCTATGCCCTTTCCATTTCTGAAGAAATTTTGCCGCTAGCCCGTCAGATGAAAATGTCGATTTTGACATTTTCTTAAAAAATTTAATTCTAATTTTCTCAAAATTGCAATTTATTGAAGCTGTAAAACTGTGTCACAAATTCCTGTTGGCATATGGCCTTACCATTTCTGCATTCACATTCGTCAATAAATGACTTTCCATTTTTGTCATTTATATGGAATTTGGACAAATATTCGCGTATTTCTATCAAATTTCACATTTGCAAAAATATTCTGTTATGTTACAAATTATCCGCTTATCCCTTTCCATTTCTGAAGAAATTCTGCCGCTAGCCCATCAGACAAAAATGTCGATTTTGAAATTTTTTGTTTATAATTCTAAATATCTCGAAATTGCGATTTATTAAAACTGGAAAACTATGTCAGATATTCCTGTTGACATACGGCCTTACCATTTCTGCATTCACATTCGTCAATAAATGACATTCTATTTTTGTCAATTCATCACATTTTGACAAACAATTGTGTATTTCTATTAAATTCCACATTTACAAAAAAATTCTTTTGTGTTACAAATTATCCGCGGTCTATGCTCTTTCCATTTCTGAAGAAATTTCGTCGCTAGCTCGTCTGGTGAAAAAGTCGATTTTTGACGTTTTTGAATTTCAATTGTGAATATCTCGAAAATGCGAAATTAGCAACAGAAACGGACATCAGATCCATACTCAGCGTCCTTGACTGTGCTTGACCACATATGCTACATATCTTACTTCGGTGCCATGGACACACACACGGACAGACAGACAGACAGACAGACAGACATTGTCATCCGTATATATACACCTCGCCGCGCTGAGGCGCGGCGAAAAAAACTGTCCACTTTCTCTTGCTCGTTCAGTACACCAAAGTGACGCAGAAGCCGTCGATTACAATCGATGGCTTTGTGTCCCAGGTGGGAGGCCAACTTGGGCTCTTCCTCGGGGTCAGCATTGTGGCCATCTTTCAGCTTCTCGCCTACCTTCTGGAGCTAGCAGGTACTTGTCACGTTGCGTCTTTTGACAATGCAGATGGGCTGATACTATATCAGCAATGACAAACAAGACATTAGTTTAGGCTGCTACGCCAGCACTGGAAGCGACACTGTCGAGCCCCACGTCAGCACGTCGCCACGTGTGGGCCCTCCTACATCAGCGTCTCTCTATTACTCAACCGCCTCTCGCCGTTCGAGTCGCGTCAGTCGTCCTGCCTCGTGGAGCCCGCCTGTGTTACGTCGACCAAGGGTTTGGCCAAGCGAGATGGAGGAGATCGATGAAGCAGAACTGCCAAGAGAGCAGCAGGATGATCTGCGCAAGATGCAAGATTACAGCTACTGGACCACCCCTCCTCCGCCAGCCGTGACCTAATCAGGCTTCCCAAGCAAATTCCTCCTTGCTGAATTGTGTGTGTAAACCGCTGACTCGCATTGGTGTAATGAGTTCGAAATGGCTGTGTTAGTGACGATCGATAACTGCGTCCATAGACAAATCATTTTTCTTTGCCAATGTGCAAAACTTTTTGCTTTCCAACTCCTCTACGGCACTTCTGATTGATCGTGATCCCTGACCGTTCTTGAAAGCAAACTTTCGAGTCTATGCTGAGACTGTCGCAGCTTGGCAAAAACTGAAATGGAAACAAACTGAGTGCAAACGCCGTCAACTCAATCAAATGGATTGACACTCCTGGGTTGACGTTTGCGTCAATCCAACATGAGCTCCTGCATTCTGCCCAATGAGCGTGACAGGAAGGTAGTAAGCCATGCATAACCTCGCGCATTACAAGATTGAAAAGAAGCAGCGAGACTTGCATAGCCGATGGCCTCTCCCTTGCGACAACTGACAAGACTTCCCCCTTTTTTCGCCCGGCCTCAGCCGGGCGAACCCCTACGAGAGCTTTTCGTGCGTACGTGCGTGCGTGCGTGCGTCCGTCCGTCCGTTCGTTACGCTCTCAGATCTCGGCGTCGGTAAGTTGTAGGAAGGCGATCTTGGGCTTTATGGATAGCTCTCGACTTACTGGTAATGTTGCTAAGAGACTTCGAAATTCAACAGTTTGAAATTCGCGAGTTACAGTAACCCGAAGGTCAAAACTTAAAACGGCTCTAACTCGCTCGTCTTACGTCGTAGAGCGGCGTGCGATAGGTCAAGAAAAAGGTCTCGACGTGCACTTTCGTTTGGCATCAAAACTTTCGTTAATTACGCAAACACGCAACACGAAAAGCGACATTCTCGCGTTTTTAACGCAAAAATCGCTCTAACTCGCTCAGCGTGCGTCGTACGGAGACGATCTTGGGTTGGTTGGATAGCTCTCGACTCACTGATCATTTGCTCTTCCATTGGTCGAAACTCAAAAGTTTGAATTTCGGGAGCTACAGTAACCCAAAGGTTTAAAACGCAAAACTTATCTAACTCGCTCGTCTTCCGTCATAGAGAGACGATCTTGAGTTCATTGAATAGGTTTCGGTACACTGATAATTCCGTTAAGAGAAGTCGAAATTCAAAAGTTTGAATTGCGCGCGCTACAGTAACCCGAAAGTCCAAAACGCAAAACGGCTCTAACACGCTCGTCTTACGTCGTAGAGCGGCATGCGATAGGTCAACTAAAAGGTCTCGACGTGCTCTTTGACTTGGCGTGAAAAGTTTGTTAATTACGCAAACACGCACCACGAAAAGCGATATTCTTGCGTTTTTAGCATAGAAATCGCTCTAACTCGCTCAGCGTGCGTCGTAGAGAGACGGTCTTGAGTTGCTGGATAGCTCTTGACTCACTGATCATTTGTTCTTCTATTGGTCGAAACTCATAAGTTTGAATATCGCGATCTACAGTAACCCAAAGGTTCATACAGCAAATCGGCCCTAACTCGCTCGTCTTACGTTGTAGAGCGGCATTCGTTCGACCGTTTGAAAGCTTACGTTGAGGCAGTTGTTGAATACTCATTCCTAAAGAAATGCTTTT
Organism: Linhomoeus sp. GSCO2_2; assembly: GCA_030248115.1. NCBI lineage: Eukaryota > Metazoa > Nematoda > Chromadorea > Monhysterida > Linhomoeidae > Linhomoeus > Linhomoeus sp. GSCO2_2. The sequence continues at coordinate 30,215 of JASAMZ010007827.1, read as the reverse complement.
GTTTTTTTAAACCCTTGTCTTACGAACAATCTTGTCTGCTAAAAAAATTAATCCCGGGCGATTCCAATGTTGCCCTGCAACAACCGCTCAGAAATGCGTGTGTCTTGCTCAAAAAAATAATCCCGGGCGATCCCAATGTTGCCCTGCAAGAACCCCTCAGAAAGGAGCGTGTCAGAAGTAGCGCATGAATAGTGGACTCAGGGCGGGCGCGCGTCATATCGGAAAGGCTTCGAAATACTTTACAAAAGTATCCACTCTTTTACTCTTCCACTTTAAAACACTCACAAACCACTCTGTATTAATAAAACAACTCAACTTTTTTAAAACAGCTTGTTTCGCCGCGCCTCAGCGCGGCGAGGTGTATATATATACGGATGACAATGTGTGTGTGTGTGTCTGTGTGTCTGTGTGTCTGTGTGTGTTTCCGTCGCACCGAAGTAAAGTCAGTGGCATATGCGGTCAAGTAGAGTCGATGTCGCTGAGTACGGATCCGATGTCCGTTTCTGTTGCTAATTTCCCATTTTCGAGATATTCGCAATAAAAATTCGAAAATGTCGAAAATCGACTTTTTCGTCTGATGCGCTAGCCGCGAAATTCCTTCAGAAATGGAAGGAGCATGGACCGCGGATAATTTGTAACACAAAAGAAATTTTTTGCAAATGCGGAATTTAATAGAAATACGCGATTATTTGTCAAAATTGCACAAATTGACTAAAATACAACGTCATTTATTGTCGAATGTGAATGCAGAAATGGAAAGGTCGTATGCCAATAAGGATTTGTGACATAGTTTTGCAGTTTTTAAAAATTACAATTTCGAGATATTTACAATCAAAATACGGAAATGTCGAAAATCGACTTTTTCACCTGATGATATAACGGCAAAATTTCTTCAGAAATGGAAAGAGTATAGACTGCGGATAATTTGTAATGCAAGAGAATTTTTTTGCAAATATGGAATTTAATAGAAATGCGTGATTATTTTTTAAAGTTCCATGAATCAACAAAATAGAACATCGTTTTTTGACGAATTCAAACGCAGAAATGGTAAGGCCGTATGCCAATAAGAATTTGTGACATAGTTTTGCAGTTTTAATAAATTTCAATTTCGAGATATTCAGAATTAAAATTTAAAAAAATGTCAAAATTGAGATTTTCGTCTGATGGCCAGAACATCTGTTTATTGATGAATGTGCACTCGAAAATAGAAATGCGTACGCTGAACACGGGAATTCGCTCGCACCAAACTTTTGGCAAGTTTTTTTGTTGGATGTGACGTTTTCACACAGGTAGGAAACATCAGATAAACGGCGTCGTATCATGCCGATAACGTATAGCAAACGCGGCGATATCACTGAGCTTCAGATCAGCTGTACAGACAACCGTATCGTGGGGATAGCTGCACTTGGCATTAGGGTACACATTCTCAAGACACTTTATCCAGATGCGGCTAACGATGTGTACAAAGTTCACTATACTGTTCACCAACATTTGACAGACACAAAGTATAGGTTGAACTTTTTACACACACAGCTTGTTTCGCCCGGCCTCAGCCGGGCGAACCCCTACGAGAGCTTATCGTGCGTGCGTTCGTCCGTCCGTTCGTTACGCTCTCATATCTCGGCGTTGGAACGTCGTAGGAAGGAGATCTTGGGCTTTATGGATAGCTCTCGACTTACTGGTAATGTCGCTAAGAGACTTCGAAATTCAAAAGTTTGAATTGCGCGCGCTACAGTAACCCGAAGGTTCAAACTGAAAACGGCTATTACTCGCTCGTCTTACGTCGTAGAGCGGCGTGCGATAGGTCAACTGAAAGGTCTCGACGCGCGCTTTTGCTTGGCATAAAAAACTTTCTTAATTACGCAAACACGCAACACGAAAAGCGACATTCTCGCGTTTTTAACGCAGAAATCGCTCTAACTCGCTCAGCGTGCGTCGTACGGAGACGATCTTGGGTTGGTTGGATAGCTCTCGACTCACTGATCATTTGTTCTTCTACTGGTCGAAACTCAAAAGTTTGAATTTCGGGAGCTACAGTAACCCAAAAGTTTAAAACGCAAAACTTATCTAACTCGCGCGTCTTCCTTCATAGAGAGACGATCTTGAGTTCCTTGAATAGGTTTCGGCACACTGATAATTCCGTTAAGAGAAGTCGAAATTCAAAAGTTAGAATTGCGCGCGCTACAGTAACCCGAAGGTCCAAAACGCAAAATGGCTCTAGCACGCTCGTCTTACGTCGTAGAGCGGCGTGCGATAGGTCAACTAAAAGGTCTCGACGTGCTCTTTCACTTGGCGTAAAAATTTTGTTAATTACGCAAACACGCACCACGAAAAGCGACGTTCTCGCGTTTTTTCGCTCGGCCTCAGCCGAGCGAACCCTATCAAGAGCTCGGCGTGCGTGCGTGCGTACGTTCGTACGTTCGTTCGTTCGTACGTTCGTTCGTACGTCACGCTCGCTTCGAGCTTAATAGCTCGCTCGTCAGACGCCGTAGGGTGGAGTTTGAGACATCGCCGAGTAGCCCGCGGACTCCTCTAGCCACCTGAGTATTCAAAACTGAAATAGGTTTTCAAACTCGCGCGCTACAGTATCCCAAAATGGGGTCCATTTTAAGACAGAAGTTGACCGAAGCTAGTCAAATCGCATATCAAAGTGAAGCGCTCGAGCTCCTGAGCACGAATCCGACAACAAAAAGTTCCAAAAGTTTAAACAGAGAGCTACAGTAACCAAAACGCGTCGAAAACTGGAAACGACACGCTTGCTTCGGGCTTAATAACTCGCTTGTCTGACGTCGCTGGGTTGAGTTCGACACATCGACAGGTAGCCCGCGGACTACACTCGCCATCTGAGTGTTCAAAACTGAAATAAATTTTCAAACTCGCGCGCTACAGTATCCCAAAGTGGGGTCCATTTTAAAACAAAAGTTGACCGAAGCTAGTCAAATCGCATATCAAAGTAAAGCGCTCGAGCTCCTGAGCACGAATTCGACAACAAAAGGTTTCAAAAGTTTAAACAGAGAGCCACAGTAACCAAAACGCGTCGAAAACTGAAAAGGACACGCTTGCTTCGGGCTTAATAACTCGCTTGTCTGACGTCGCTGAGTTGAGTTCGACACATCGACGAGTAGCCCTCGGACTACTCTCGCGAACTGTGACGTCGAAATAATAACAAGTTTTAGAAATTGCGCGCTACAGTATCCCGAAGTAATGTCCGCGAAAAGTCAAAACTTCATCGAACCTAGTCGAATCGCATATCAAAATGAAGCGCTCGACCTCCTGAGCAAGAATCCGACAACAAAAAGTTTCAAAAGGTCAATGAGAGGGCTACAGTAACCAAAACGCGATGAAAACTGCAGACTTTGGTTTGTTATATCTTGGCACTCGTGCGTTGCAGAGGAGCGATCTGGACATCGCTGAAGAGCTCACTGCAAGCCAGCATCAAATCATGCTCACAATTAACCTGTAGTTTTGCGTTAGATTCCAGTGTTTTTTTTAAATTTAGTCTGATAAGATGATTTTCTTGGTGTAAAGAGTTAAACCCGAGCGATACCAATGTTGCGTAGCAAGACCACTCCAAAAAGTGTAGTCGCGAGGAGAGTCAAAGAGCTGCACGAAACCGGAAAGGGCCTTGCTACAATCTCAGTAAAAAGTCAAAGCTCAAAACCACTCCGCTTTTTAAAAGAGACTTGTTAGCATAGAAATCGCTCTAACTCGCTCAGCGTACGTCGTAGAGAGACGATCTTGAGTTTGTTGGATAGCTCTCGACTCACTGATCATTTGTTCTTCGATTGGTCGAAACTCAAAAGTTTGAATATCGCGAGCTACAGTAACCCAACGGTTCAAACAGCAAATGGGCCCTAACTCGCTCGTCTTACGTTGTAGAGCGGCATTCGTTCGACCGTTTGAAAGCTTACGTGGAGGCAGTTGTTGAACGGTCATTCCCAAAAGAAATACTTTTGTTTTTTTAAACCCTTGTCTTACGAACAACTTTGTCTACTAAAAAAATTAATCCCGGGCGATCCCAATGTTGCCTTGCAACAACCGCTCAGAAATGCGTGTGTCTTGCTCAAAAAATTAATCCCGGGCGATCCCAATGTTGCCCTGCAAGAACCTCTCAGAAAGGAGCGTGTCAGAAGTAGCGCATGAATAGTGGACTCCGGGCGGGCGCGCGTCATATCGGAAAGGCTTCGAAATACTTTACAAAAGTATCCACTCTTTTACTCTTCCACTTTAAAACACTCACAAACCACTCTGTATTAATAAAACAACTCAACTTTTTTAAAACAGCTTGTTTCGCCGCCCCCCAGGGCGGCGAGTATATATACGGACGCTGTTGTCTGTTCGTTTGTGTGTGTGTCTGTGTGTGTGTGTGTGTGTGTGTGTGTCAAACAACCAGACATGACGGTTAGTGCCACCCGATGGAGTCGAATGCGCTGAGTAACGTGCCGTTGTCCGTTTCTGTTGCTAATTTCGCTATTTTGAGATATTTACAATTAAAAATCGAAAATGTCAGAAATGACACTTTTATTTACAAGTCGTATCGAGAAAGTTTTTGCTGAAATGGAAAGGGCATAAGACGCGATGAATTTGTGACATAGTTTCGGATTTTGGAATTCACGAAATTAGGGATATTTTCAAGGTTTTTGTCAAAATTCCCAAATTTCGACAAATTCAAACAGCTGAAATTTCAAATCTTCTTTGCACGGATGTATCGAGCATAGTCTGCCAAGTATTTAGCAAATAGTTTCAGCGAATATAATTAACGAAATTAGGGATATTTTCAAGGTTTTTATCAAAATTCCAAATTTCGACAATTTCAAACAGCTTAAATGTCAAAATTTCTTTTCACGGATGTGTCGAGCATAGTCTGCCAAGTATTTATCAAATAGTTTCAGATTTTATAATTAACGAAATTAGGCATATTTTCAAGGGTTTTGTCAAATTCCCAAATTTCGACAAATCCAACAACTTAAATTTCAAAACTTCTTTGCACGGATGTATCGAGCATAGTCTACCAAGTATTTATCAAATAGTTTTAGATTTTATAATTTTCGAAATTAGGGACATTTTCAAGGTTTTTGTCAAAATTCCCAAATTTCGACAATTTCAAACAGCTTAAGTTTCAAAACTTCTTTGCACGGATGTATCGAGCATAGTCTGCCAAGTATTTAGCAAATAGTTTCAGCAATTATAATTAACGAAATTTAGGATATTTTTGAGGATTTTGTCAAAATCCACAAATCCCGACAATTTCAAACAGCTTAAATTTCAAAATTTCTTTTCACGGATGTGTCGAGTACAGTGTTGCCGAAGTAGAGCAATTTCTTAAAAAGTAAGTAAAAGGTAAGTAATTTTAGGCAAAATCTTAACGAGTAAGTAAAAGTAAAGTAATTTCATCCAAAAGCTTAACGAGTAAGTAAAAGTACTTTACTTTTTATTACTTTTTAATAAAAAGTACTCGTTATTAACCAAATAAATTTGGAGTACAACTGATATTGAGGAGTATAGGTCTTAGGTAAGGCATAGTAGGACTGCAACCACTGAACTCCTACTCTGAACTCTCAACTGTCACAATGGGGCTTTTCATGGAATATGTAGATGCTCATTATCGAGTGTGCCATTACCCTCTCTGCAGTAATTGTGAGAGCCTCCACTGTCTTCTGAGCCCCTACCATCAACTAACTTCTTGCACTTGTACTCACCGCTCAGTAGATAAATTCAGTTTAGTTCCCAATCTAGTTAAGTCTGAGTTTCCTAAGTTGAACGTATGCTAGCGCATGAGCGAGTGAAGCCACCCAAACTGGTAAGGTTGAAATGATGTCTGATGCATAAAGAATTTTGTGCTTGTCAACGGCATCAAATATTGGAAGATGATATGCAATTTTGCGAACTTTGAGGCTGTCTGGGATAGATAGAGTATTAAAAAGTAATAAAGAGTAGAAAGTAATAAGAAGTAATAAAAGGTAGGTCAAATTCTTAACGAGTAAGTAAAAGTAAAGTAATTTCACCCAAAATCCAATCGAGTAAGTAAAAGTACTTTTACTTACTCGTTACCTACTTTTTAAGAATTTCTAAAAAGTACTTCGGCAACACTGGTCGAGTATGGTCTGCCAAGTATTTATCAAATAGTTTCAGATTTTATAATTAACGAAATTAGGGGTATTTTCAAGGTTTTTGTCAAAATTCCCAAATTTCGACAATTTTAAACAGCTTAAATTTTAAATTTTCTTTTCATGGATGTGTCGAGTATAGTCTGCCAAGTGTTTATCAAATAGTTTCAGATTTTATAATTAACGAAATTAGGGATATTTTCAAGGTTTTTGTAAAAATTCTCAAATATTGACAATTTCAAACAGCTTAAATTTCACAATGTCTTTGCGTAGATGCATTGGGCATAGTCTGTCGAGTATTTAGTAAATAGTTTTTGATATTATAATTAACGAAATTTGGGATATTCTTTGTTAAGATCCTCAAATTTCGACAATTCCAAATAGCTTAAATTTGAAAATGTCTTTGCATAGTTGTGTCGGGCATAGTCTGTAAGGATATAGCAAATAGTTCTAGATTTTATAATTGAAGAATTTAGGTATATGTTTTTGTCAGATTTTCTAAATTTCGACAATTTCAAGCAGCTTAAATTTCAACATATCTTTGTGTGGATGCATCGAGCACTAAGCCCAAAAGAATAGGGCGTCGTTCCATTTACACCCTTTCAATAGGGCGTCGTCCCATTTATACCATTTTCAATAGGGCGTCGTCTCATTTAGACGCTTTTATTGCACTGTGTGCCTGCGGCGAATTTCTCTGATCCATTTATGGATCAGTTGCCACAATTATAAGCGCAAAGTGTGCCTGCGGCGAACCTTCTGATCCATATGTGGATCAGGTACCACGAACAAAGACCAATTGCGGCGAAACCCCACCAAATTGTCGACTAAATGTCTAGCGGCACTTCACTATCCAGTGCACATTATCGCGCACACGCTCTCAAGTTTACACTGATGCCAACGTGGTGCCACAGTTTTTAGACAAAGCTTGTTTCGCCCGCCCTCAGGCGGGCGACACCCCACGAGAGCTCGGCGTGCGTGCGTGCGTCTGTGCGTCTCTGCGTCTGTGCGTCCGTCACGCTATCAGATCTCGGCGTTGGAAAGTCGTAGAGAGACGATCTCGGGTTCTACGGATAGGTCTCGACCCACTGGTAATGTGCCTCGAGCAATCGACATTCAAAAATTTGAATTGCGCGCGCTACAGTAACCCGAAGGTCTAAACGCAAAACGGCTCTAGCTCGCTCGTCTTACGTCGTAGAGCGGCAATCGACACGTCAGGTGAAAGCTTTCGACGTGCTCTTTCATGCGGCTGTAAAAGTTTTTTCAATTACGCAAACACGCACTGCGGAAAACGCCATTCTCGTTATTTCAACGCTAAAATCGCTCTAACTCGCTCAAGTTGCGTCACAGAGAGACGATCTCGAGCTTTTTAGATAGCTCTCGACTCACTGATCATTTGTTCTCCCATCGGTCGAAACTCAAAAATTTGAATGATGCGAGTTACAGTAACCCGAAGGTTCAAATACGCAAACCGGCTCTAACTCGCTCGTCTTGCGGCGTAGAGCGGCAATCGGCACGTGAGGCGAAAGCTCTCGACGTGTTCTTTCAGGCGGCTACAAAAGTTTGTTCAACTACGCAAACACGCACCGCGGAAAACGCCATTCTCGGGATTTTGACGCTAAGATCGCTCTTTGCTACATAGACAGAAGTGCGACACGGTTTGATTGCTCGTAGTGCGCTCTTTTGTGCTCTGTCAATTGCTCGCCAAAACTTTTGCAAATTTTTGTCACTTTTTTAAAAGCGCTGCTTGAAAGAAGGATGTACTTGCTCTAAAAGCCAAATCGCGGGCGAAATCAATATTGCTATGCAATACCCTCTTGCGAAGCGGGGGCTCATGAAGCGGAGCATGCGGGCGATGAACTCTCGCACTCTCTGCAGAAAGAACGCAACTCTTTGCAATGTCAGTCAGAATACAAACTCAACTTTTTAATACCGGAGCTTGTTACTTTACTGTGACGGAATGTTGAGCCAGCTGAATAAGCACATCAGGAAGAAGAGCTCTACGTCCAGTGTTAGCGATTTGCATGTTGCGTCTTCTAGATCGAAAGTGCCCCATGAATGCACGACAACTGACAAATTCCTGCAACGCACCCACATCCACGGCCTGAATGACCTGAAGGCAAGTCCTTCTCAGGTCACCAAACTCATTTGGCTCTTTGTCATTGTAGCCTGCAATTTGGGAGCTGGCTACGAGATCCACCGGGTGTTTCAGGACTTTTGGGTGAGCTGTGAGTCCGCATATCACTGCATTCAACTGTTAGGTAGTCGCAATCGTGAATCTCTTTCCAGCAAAGCCCGATTATCACCAGCTATGCCCTTGAATCCGAGAATGAGCTGCCCTATCCTAAGGTGACCATATGCCTAAGCTCGCCGATCAACAAGACTGCACTGAAGGACTTCAAAGTCCATCCAGTACAGTTTCATTGAATCTTGAAGCGTGTTCCTTCGAACACCAACTACGTAAGTAGATTCTCAATATTCCTGCATCGCAGGTCGTGATCAGTTCTATCATCAGCGGCAGTACTGGAGGCGTCCTGTACGACCTGCTTCTCAAGCAGCAGTTCGACACCAAATTATATCCTCACCTCGTGGCGGCTGATGCAGTAAGCTCTCTGCTGACTATTCAAATGATAAGTAAAGCCAATCAGACCAATTTGTAATTCAGTTACTCCAACCGACCAGACACAAAGCCATGGAGATGTTACGGACTTCCTATCGAGAATTGTTGACCTATGGAAAGGTGCCCACTCTTCCCTCAGACAAGGTTTTAGAGAAAGAGATCGAACAGCTGGAAGTCGAACTTCAATTGATCTTCCCCGAGCACAATGCCAGTGACTCAACGATCGACTTCTTCTCTGTCCATTTCGAACACAACAAGCAATACGTCAGAAATGGCGAGATTGTGGACATGAAGAATGGGATGTTCGATGGAATGAACGAATATGGAATGGACCCCAATGTGGTAGGGTTGTGTGGCCTGGCATGCAGGGAGCTCCAGCCTACTGTAACACCACTTCATTTTCAGATCTTTGAAGCCTGCTCTGTGGGAATGTCGCCTCGGAAATGCTCTAGAATGATAAAACCAGTCTTTGACCAGGCGTGGGGACGATGCTTTCTTCTGGACGTTGATGAAGGTCAGGCGATGGCTGGCCTCGGTGTAGCTTTGCTGCTTAAACTGCCTCTCGACGATGTCTGGGACCACTTTCCACCAGCGTTCGATGGAGTAAAGGTGCTCAAGCAGAATTACACTTGGGCGTGGGGAGGGGTGCACAAATACGATATCAAAATCATCGTCAGATTCGACTGGAACGAGAATTCTCTCCAGCCAGCCTGCAGTGGATAAACATCCCACCTGGACAACTGGCCACCGTCCAGCTTTCAGCCACCCACTATCAGCTCACAGAGAGCGAACAGTATGGGGACTGTGTCAATGACATACCCAGGGAGGCAGTCACCCACTCATACACAGACACTATCTGCAGGTGTTGTCGTGTCTTGCACATGAGCTACCCTTTCACCAACAAGGAGAAAACTGGATGTCGTCTTTTCAGAATCGAATGCATGACGCGCCAAATAATTGACAAGTGCCATTGCACCCTACTGCTACCAGAAGAGTACAGGGCTAAACGTTGGTGCAGCTGTATGCGATGTCCTTTGCGCTAGAGTATGGAGTATGCATCAGATTCAAACTACCTACATATGGACGTGGTTTCTCTAAATCGATGTTTTCCACTTCAATGCAAACTTACATATGCAGTTCTTATATTTAGAAGTCGAAGTGGGCGTCTGCACCTCATTGAGTCAGCAATACTGCATATTGGACAAGATGTCCCAACCTGGAAGGGATCAACATGAGTGTCTTGAGCAGTGCAAGCCTCGCTGTGACTTCTGGGAGTACGCCCCACTGGTCTCGTACAACAAGTTTCCCAGCAAAGCAGTGGTTGATAAGTTGAAGAAGACTGGTGTTGATGGTGACAGGTTCGCTGCGGAACACATCGCTCTCGACATCTCAAGCGCCACCATGCAGGTAAAATAGGAAGCAACGATTATTGAAATGATTATCACCCAAAAACAGAGAAGGTGGTCTTTCAGTACACCAAAGTGACCCAAAAGCCATCGATCACTCTAGACGGGTTTATCTCTCAAGTGGGAGGTCAACTGGGCCTTTTCCTGGGAGTCAGCATCGTGGCCATTGTCCAGCTGATATTTTATTTGTTGGAGCTCTCGGGTAAGCGTATCCCGCAAACGCTGGCGCCTGGCGCAATGAGCCCATCGATTACTTCTTGTGACGCGACGCCACCAACGAATAACGCGCAGTTTCAGGCTGCGCGGTAGCTCTGCCAGGAGACGAACCCACGCCGCGTCCCCTCGCTCGTCGCGTGGACCCCCCTCCAAACATTTACTACACCACGGCGTCTCGACGCAACAGCCATGAAGCGTCGGCCAGCCCTCCAGTGCAGCGCCGGCCGCGGAGAAGCCAGGTCGACATACAGGACGTGCGCCTGCCAAAAGACGAGGAGGATATGCTGCGCAAAATGCAGGACTACACCTACTGGAGCACTCCGCCACCTCCAACCCTGACCTAATGAAATGGCGAAACCGTGTATACAACCTACCCCCTCCTCCCTCCCTCCTCTTCGACTAAGTGCCCCCATTTTGAAGGCTTCGAAAAATAAGCCCCCTCTCCTGCCAGCTTGAAGAACTTGTCTTGACCACATGGGCATTTCGTCGAGTTGTGGATTGTTCGTACATCTCTCTCTACTCTATGTTCCATTTTGTTCCACAAGGAAATTTGTCGTCCATTCCTCCTTATCATAGTGCGTTGCGTAACTCGCGTCTCATATGTATGTATGTAGAATGCTACAACTTTTTTCGCCGCGCCTCAGCGCGGCGAGGTGTATATATACGGATGACAATGTGTGTGTGTCTGTCTGTGTTTCCGTCGCACCGAAGTAAAGTCAGTGACATATGTGGTCAAGTAGAGTCGATGTCGCTGAGTACGGATCCGATGTCCGTTTCTGTTGCTAATTTCGCATTTTCGAGATATTCGCAATTAAAATTCGAAAATGTCGAAAATTGACTTTTTCGTTTGATGCGCTAGCCGCGAAAATTCTTCAGAAATGGAAGGAGCATGGACCGCGGATAATTTGTAACACAAAAGAATTTTTTTGCAAATGTGGAATTTAATAGAAATACGCAATTATTTGTCAAAATTGCATAAATTGACAAAAATACAACGTCATCTATTGACGAATGTGAACGCAGAAATGGAAAGGTCGTATGCCAATAAGGATTTGTGACATAGTTTTGCAGTTTTTAAAAATTGCAATTTTGAGATATTTTCAATCAAAATATGAAAATGTCGAAAATCGACTTTTTCACATGATGATATAGCGGCGAAATTTCTTCCGAAATGGAAAGACTATAGACTGCGGATAATTTGGTAACGCAAGAGAAATTTTTTGCAAATATGGAATTAAATAGAAATACGTGATTATTTTTCAAAATTCTATAAATCAACAAAATAGAACGTCGTTTTTTGTCGAATGTGAACGCAGAAATGATAAGGCCGTATGCCAATAAGAATTTGTGACATAGTTTTACAGTTTTAATAAATTCCAATTTCGAGATATTTAGAATTAAAATTTTAAAAAATGTCAAAATCGAGATTTTCGTCTGATGGCCAGAACAGCTGTTTATTGATGAATGTGCACTCGGAAACAGAAATGCGTACGCTGAACACATGGATTCGCTCGCACCAAACTTTTGGCAAGTTTTTTTGTTGGATGTGACGTTTTCACACAGGTAGGAAGCATCAGATAAACGGCGTCGTATCATGCCGATAACATATAGCGAACGCGGCGATATCACTGAGCTTCAGATCAGCTGTACAGACAACCGTATCGTGGGGATAGCTGCACTTGGCATTTAGGTACACATTCTCAAGACACTTTCTCCAGATGCGGCTAACGATGTGTGCAAAGTTCACTATACTGTTCACCAAAATTTGACAGACACAAAGTATAGGTTGAACTTTTTACACACACAGCTTGTTTCGCCCGGCCTCAGCTGGGCGAACCCCTACGAGAGCTTACCGTCCGTGCGTCCGTGCGTCCGTTACGCTCTCAGATCTCGGCGTTGGAACGTCGTAGGAAGGAGATCTTGGGCTCTACGGAAAGCTCTCGACTCACTGGTAATGTCGCTAAGAGACTTCGAAATTCAAAAGTTTGAATTGCGCGCGCTACAGTAACCCGAAGGTTCAAACTGAAAACGGCTATTACTCGCTCGTCTTACGTCGTAGAGCGGCGTGCGATAGGTCAACTGAAAGGTCTCGACGTGCGCTTTCGCTTGGCATAAAAAAGTTTCTTAATTACGCAAACACGCAACACGAAAAGCGACATTCTCGCGTTTTTAACGAAAAAATCGCTCTAACTCGCTCAGCCTGCGTCGTACGGAGACGATCTTGGGTTGGTTGGATAGCTCTCGACTCACTGATCATTTGTTCTTCTATTGGTCGAAACTCAAAAGTTTGAATTTCGGGAGCTACAGTAACCCAAATGTTTAAAACGCAAAACTTATCTAACTCGCTCGTCTTCCGTCGTAGAGAGACGATCTTGAGTTCATTGAATAGGTTTCGGCACACTGATAATTCCGTTAAGAGAAGTCGAAATTCAAAAGTTTGAATTGCGCGCGCTACAGTAACCCGAAGGTCCAAAACGCAAAACGACTCTAACACGCTCTTCTTACGTCGTAGAGCGGCGTACGATAGGTCAACTAAAAGGTCTCGACGTGCTCTTTCACTTGGCGTAAAAATTTTGTAATTACGCAAACACGCACCACGAAAAGCGACATTCTTGCGTTTTTAGCATAGAAATCGCTCTAACTCGCTCAGCGTGCGTCGTAGAGAGACGGTCTTGAGTTGCTGGATAGCTCTTGACTCACTGATCATTTGTTCTTCTATTGGTCGAAACTCATAAGTTTGAATATCGCGATCTACAGTAACCCAAAGGTTCAAACAGCAAATCGACCCTAACTCGCTCGTCTTACGTTGTAGAGCGGCATTCGTTCGACCGTTTGAAAGCTTACGTTGAGGCAGTTGTTGAACAATCATTCCTAAAGAAATACTTTTGTTTTTTTAAACCCTTGTCTTACGAACAACTTTGTCTGCTAAAAAAATTAATCCCGGGCGATTCCAATGTTGCCCTGCAACAACCGCTCAGAAATGCGTGTGTCTTGCTCAAAAAAATAATCCCGGGCGATCCCAATGTTGCCTTGCAAGAACCTCTCAGAAAGGAGCGTGTCAGAAGTAGCGCATGAATAGTGGACTCCGGGCGGGCGCGCGTCATATCGGAAAGGCTTCGAAATACTTTACAAAAGTATCCACTCTTTTACTCTACCACTTTAAAAGACTCACAAACCACTCTGTATTAATAAAACAACTCAACTTTTTTAAAACAGCTTGTTGTTCACTCATACACTGGACCCTCACTCGTTCTAGAACGGTTGCTAAACAAACCTGGCAGCTTGGCGGAGTCACCAGCTTTGCAAAAATCAAAGCATTTTATTCAATTCCAACACGAGGCACAGAGAGAGTTATCGTGACGGTAGACGTAGTCGCGGTCACCGAGTCGACTTCTCTCAAGTTCTCTCAAGCAATGCGGTCTGGCGGTCAGCCAAATCTGCCGCTGGGGGCGTCTCACGCCCATTAACAGTTTTTGCCTGACTGGTTATGGCAGCCGGAGCCAGCTGCATCAATGGGACGGTGCTTTGCTCATCCAGGTGACTGAGGTGCAACACTGGGATCGGACTACCGTTGCATGCTTTGTCAGAAACGTCCTGCCACGCGCCCTGTTCAATTAATTGGGCCTGATAATATGAAGAGTCGAGCTCGAGAACGGCGGCTGCTAAGTTAGTAACTTCTCTTTTCCTACTCACCCTGCAGCATAGTGTTCACAACTGGGATACCATTAATTTCACTGTCATGTAATTTTATCTAGATTAGCATTATTTTAATCTTAAGTTGACGTTGCATGCCCGCAGGTGCGTGAGTTAAGATTGTAGAAAGACGAATTTTATTCGCACGAGTTGAGGACATAATCTGGCTACCACTACGTATGCAGCTGCATGCCTTTGCTGTAGCTTTGCCGGGATGGTGTGGGGGGGGGGGGGGGACGAATGGAATTTTGAGACCTGGAAAAATACGGTACTTTTGCTGCGGCTAGCGAAAGAGCACACAGAAACACGGTCTATATTCTTCTAAACATTCCTGGTAGGTGGAAGTGTTAGTGCCATCCAGCCAGACGATGTCGTCGTGAGACTTGCGCGAATTCAATCCGACCCAGAGGTTATCGTATCTCACGTCTGAAACATAAGAGATGACCATTGATCGGAATTGGCTCGCCTTTTACGAAGTTCATGGTAGTTGCATCAAATTGATTGTGCGGAGCGTATTCTCGTGGTCCTACGACAGGATGAGATCGGACCTGAAGTGAATCTGCAGCGAAGCCGAAAGATTGTCTATCATCAGGGTGTCTACATAATTCTCCAACTTTGTTCGTTCACTGTCTGAGGTTGGATGAGCCGATATTCCCAAAATTCCAGGCGTTTGAACGACTAAGACCCACTTAGATGTCCGCAAAGCGGGGAAATTGTCAGTCATGACACGCAAAAGTAATGTGACCGCAAATTCAAGCTTTTAGATTTTGTAAATACCCTGTATATGTGCCTGTGAATGGTATCGGCGTCTAGAAGGAGAATCTGTCAAATGCCATGTCACCCCTTCCCTTCCATATCATGCCCACAGAAAAGCGTTATTAGCTGAGTCTAGCTACACCTACACATAACCGGGTTCCTCCGTTTAGAAACCCCGTCCACGACGGCCATTCGATCGCCTCAATCTCGTCGTGTGGTGGGGCTTGTATACGGAAAATCCCGGTACTAACATAAGCTACCGAAGCTCATCTATGTAACGCTTGTCGTCTGTGATACTTGCGTGCAAACAGTGATTGAGTGTTCGTGTATGATGGTGGTATGCTACTACTTTTGAAGTATACTGCGACACAAAAGCTCGAACAGCTTAGCTGTGCTGGCCCCTGCATTGCCATGCTGTGGGGACCACACAAACTCTCGAAACCAAACGTAATATAACTAACACAGGCCAAATTGAGGTCTGGGACTCACGGTAGCGGTGCACATAGTTATTGATTGCTTTGTATTTGCCTTCGAACAGGTTGCCCCCACGACGCTGGCAGTCCTTTCTGGCGTCTGCCCAGGACCTGAGCAGGTTGGTTACGCGTTTCAATAAACTGCGAGTTTTCGTTTGTAATGAGCAATTCGTCGACGTTTCAATGATAAACAGTTCTATAATTGGAAAATTAGAGTACCTACCTAACCCTACCCATCTTTTCGCCAGGCCTCAGCTGGGCGAACCCATACGAGAGCCTTCGTGCATACGCACGTACATACTTGACTACGTGTATGTCCGTTCGGAGCGCTCTCAGATCTCGGCGTTGAAAAGTCTTAGGAAGGCGATTTATGGGTAGTAGGCCTCGACTCACTACTGACAAGTCCTGATTCAAATGTTTGAATTTCGCGAGTTACAGTAACACTGAAGTCCAAAACGCAAATGGCTCTAACTCGCTCGCCCTAAGTCGTACCGGGTTTTTCCGCTTAAGCGCCCCGGGGCGCTTACGTTGAAATGGGTCCTGAGACGACCTAAAGTTGGCGCCATCTAAGCGCCCCGGGGCGCTAAAACGGAAAACGCTCTAAAGTACTGTAGAAGAGTTCTGGTGACTTATTGTGGCTTCTGTGCATTTATAAGCTTCGCTAAGCGTCCAACAGACAACTTCCAGCCCCAAAGACGTTACAAACAAGCTTATTGGGCAGCTACACCGAACTTCGAAACAAAATGAGACTCTGTAACTCGGCGCGGGCGACCTAGACAGCTTCCTCAACCTCTGCCAAACCACATATATGCACAATTTGAGCAATTTGCAGCTTCACAGATCAGTAAAACTCGCGTAACAATGGTCTGAAATGTGTTGCTATTGTAATAGTCCAAGCTTTCTCGCGTAATTTGTCCGTCAGACCTGCTATTTTACTGACATCACACCGAAAAACTTTGGCACCACGTAAGCGCCCCGGGGCGCTTATATGGCAGTGAAAACCTCGTAAGCGCCCCGGTGCGCTTATGCGGGGGGTGGCGCTTAAGCGGACAAGGATTACGTGCAGGAGCCCCTGCATTGAAGCACTCCGACCCGACTCAGGAATAGCAGATGGAGGTAGTGCGTCGCCTGCTGCGCAACAGACCGTCCGCGCGCCGCGCAACAGACCGTCGGAAAACTCAATATGGATAAACCCAGCGACTGGCAGTGTCAAGCTTCAACCAGCCGGCAGCCGGCCCGGCTGCGGCCCGTGACCGGTGTCCATCTCTAATACACAACGCACGGCACTCGACAAAGAAGTGGGCGCGCACAGCTGGCTGGCTATCTATGCGGTAGATCTAGATACGCGCGCCACGAAACAGGCTTACGCAATCGAGCGTCCGCACCACGGGAGGCGCGCTCTGCTGGATATCTATACGCTAGGCACGCGCGCCACGAACAACACTTAGGCAATCGAGCGTCCGCTCCAGCAGAGCCTGGGAACGAGAGAGCGCGAAACGGAAACAAAGACGAACCAATTACTGCAGAGACTTAACCCTATGGAGAATACCGGCGCACTAGAAACCTGCCTGCAGCTGTGTCTGCAGCACAGAACCAATGCCGACTTTGTCAACAGCGCAGAATGCCCGAAATTGGGTATTGCACCGAAGAATCCTCACGATTTGGGTTTCGACAACACATGGTTAAGGTGCCCCAATTGTCGACGAAAAGTCGCAAATCATGGTCCGCATCGCAAAACGAGTGCCATATCCGGAATGAGCACCCTCGAAAGCACCGGAATCGACTCCAACTGCGATTCTGTCAACAGAAGTGTACTTCCAATTTTGGACGCGGCCGGGGGTACGGTAGCCGGAAAAATATTTTTGAAGATCGGTTCCGTATCACTTTTTGACGGGCAATCACGTGGTGGACCCCATTTAGCCATTAGGAGTCGCATTCGAGCGTTACAGCAGCCCAAAGTCGAAAAAGTGCCGAAAGTAAGTCAACTGAGGTGCACTTCGAATTTGGACGCGGCCGGAGGTACGGTAGCCGGAAAACTATTTTTGAAAATAGTTTCCGTATTACTTTTCGACGGGGAATCACGTGGTGGACCCCATTTAGCCATTAAGAGTCGCATTCGAGCGTTAAAGCAGCCGAAAGTCGAAAAGTGCCGAAAATCGGTCAAAATCGACGGCCTTTGAGTCACCGTTTTGAAAGATCTACTGGGTGAATCCTGGCGATTTTGGTGCCAAATGATAGCAAATCGATTGGTGCTTCCGGGAAATTATCGTTTAGAACGATTTTACACCGGAATCTCACAACTCGATTTTTTACACCGAAATTTCACACCTCCGAAATTTTCTTTTGACAATAACTTCCGCGTGGGACCACCTAGGAGGCTGAGCGTTCTTTTCCCAGCTAGAGCTTGTCGAGGACTGTAACATATCCAAAAATCACCAAAATCGATCAAGTATTGCGAAAGTTATGGATGGATAACTGTATTCAATGTACTACAAAATTCGAATTTTTGAATTTTCTCAAAATTTTTCCACTACGCGAAAAAAATGAAGGTGCGTCCACACCTACTATCCCTCGAGAGCTATCGATTAAAAAAAACCGCGTCTAAATCGGACGAAGCACGCGCGAAAAATCTTGGGGGGGAGATTTTTATTTTCGGTGTCCCGACTATAGCCCTCCGCCCTTCTAGGGTCGGAGTGCTAAAAAGCCCGGTAGAGAGGCGTGCGTAGGTCAACTGAAAGGTCTCGACGTGCTCTTTCATTCGATCTCAAAAAGTTTCAATTAGTGAAACGCGCACCACAAAAATTGATATTATAAGTGCTAAAATTGCTGCAACACCTCGTCGTGCGTGGTAGATAGACGACCTTTAGCTCATTGGAGAGCTCTTGACTCACTGATCGCTTGCATTCCTATTGGCCAAAGCTCGAGGATTTGAATTTCGCGAGTTACAGCAACCCAAACGTAATAACCGCAAAACTACTCTAACTCGCTCGTCTTTCGTCGTAGAGAGACGTTCTTAACCTGATTGGATAGGTCCCCTCGACTCACTAATCAGTTGTTCTTCGATTGGTCGTGGCTCAAAAATTAGAATTTCGCAAGTTACAGCGACCCAAATGTCCAAACCGCAAGCGGCCCTAACTTGCTTGTCTTACGTCGTAGAGCGGCAATTGACACGTCAGCTGAAAGTTCTCGACGTGCCCTTTCATGTGGCAGCAAACGGTTTTTCAATTACTGAAACGCGCCCCAGGAAAAAGCGCCACTTCGTTTTACGACGTTGAGAGATACCTTTTGGTTCTTTTCTGAAAATGTATTTGATCCTTTGGCATGCTGTCCAGTGCATACTAATGCGCACACTCAGGCAATTTTACATCGACCCAGAATGGCGACTCATTTGATTTTATTTGAAATTTGAATACTCGGGCTACTTCACAACAAAGCCTCACATAAACGAATGCAATCTAGGCAAGTCTCATCAAATTTGGTTGCTGCAACAAAGTATATTCCAAAGCAAGATGCGGCATGTTAGGAACCATGCAGCCAACCAACAAACCATGCAGACGAACTTCTTGAGGCTCGAGCGCGAAAAAGTGCATATCCAGCGAGAAGATGATATTATTTTCTCCCAATAGGGTGGGCAGCTGACACGACTTTTGACATTATGTTCCTGTATTGCGACGACCACTTCCATGACAGTTCCCTGGTTACTTTCCAAATTCTTCACTCTCGCGCTCAGCTTCTTGATCTGCCAAAGTGAATGGGAATGGGTCTCATAACCTATGTATACTCTATGTTATTGTCCTATCATAATAGTTGTGCGACATAACCAAAGTCGGTTAACCTCGCCCGTACGTTACCAAATGGGGTCCGCTCGTGCCGCACCGATAGTGCTCAGGTGTAGCAAATGCGTAGGTATATTAGATGAAAAGAATTTCTGACTGTAACTCTTCACTCAAAACAGCGCAAAAGTCCCAGCGACACACAACTGCGCAAAGCCCTCACCGTGTCGTTTTGTTCGTTCAATCAATACTGGCAAACTAAGTTATACAACAAATTGAGTACATACATCCGAGTAATATCGTTTAATACTCTCACTTTATATGCTACCGGATTCTTCTGCTTAAAAGCGCCCCGTCCTTGTCCCAACTTCGACGCCTTCATTCTGGCGATGGGAGGGGGCGCTTAAGCGGAAAACTCCGGTGCCTTTATGTACATAAAAACTAAGTAGTTGGCCTAATCACCAGATTGTTGTTTTTTCGATCTTCTTCTTCACGCTGTTGTTGGTGGAAGTGCACAGGGTCAGCATTAGTGTGGTTAGCATTGCTGTCTTCAGTAGGTTCACCATGCCTACATATAGCATACAGCTCTCCGTTGTTTGTAGACGAGTGACCGCAAACCTTGATTCCCCTTGCTGAATGCAGTGTCTGTATTTCTGGACTTATGAGACTAAGGCGCTTGCAGAATAGCAGATGGCGCTTTATTTCCGCTATGTTTGGCTAAAGCGTCTGGCAATCTACATATAAGTTGCATTCACCGTGTGCTGTCAGGTTTCCCTGTTTGCCCCCCAGATCATCTGCGATGACCTTTCTCTTCATACAGCTCTGAATGCAGTCCCCCCTCAAATAAGTGCTTCCTTCGAAAAGTGTCCGCTGTTGAAGCTCCGAAAAACAAGTTTCCCCCTCGAAGTACGGTATTCATTCTTTTCACTTGGCCATCTCGTCGAGTCGTGGATTGTTCGTACTGCGCTCTTACTTCTGACTCAGTCTGCCAGACTTGCCAGTCGGTCGTCGAAATGCTCACCCAATCATTGCGCCTTGCGCATCTTATGTCTCATAAAATGCTGCGACTTTCTGTTCGTCAAACACGGTCAGCGCCCAGCGGTCGATGCATATTCTGTCGTCGCTTATCATGCCGTTCGCACTCGCTCGCTCTAGCCTGGCTGCTAAACAAAGATGGCCAGTTTGGCGCTGTTACCAGTTTTGCAAAAGGCAAGGCATTTCCGTGCAGGGCATTATCCGATGCGCGCATGGAGACAACTCATTGTGCCGCTCTACTGTTTTCGTTGATTCAGTCATCAAGTAGTCGGGGTCGCCGAGTCGACTTCGAAACACCCCTTTCACGGGCGACTGATGCGCGAAGCGACCTCCGTTTCCGAGAGCCATCCTAAGTTGAAGTAAGGCCTTTCGCAGACGTAGAAGAACTTCTGGCCGCAGTCGAACATCTTCCACTTGTGTCTGTCGGGTGGTTCGGCCACGACCGCCCCGCAGTTCTCCTGAGGCCGACGGTCGCCCACGCTGCCTCCGGCCCAGTTCTGCAATGCACACCGGACCAATCGAAATTCAAGCCTCCCCGTCCGTCTGCAGCGCGTCTCTCATTGCGTATTTTTTCGCCGCCCCCCAGGGCGGCGAGTATATATACGGACGCTATTGTCTGTTCGTGGGTCTGTGTGTGTGTGTGTGTGTGTGTGTGTCCGTGTCACAAAACTAACCATGACGGTTAGTGCCACCCAATGGAGTCGAATGCGCTGAGTAACGCGCCGTTGTCCGTTTCTGTTGCTAATTTCGCTATTTCGAGATATTTACAATTAAAATATGAAAATGTCAAAAATGACACTTTTATTTACAAGTCGTATCGGGAAAATTTTTGTTGAAATGGAATGGGCATAAGACGCGATGAATTTGTGACATAGTTCCGGATTTTAGAATTCACGAAATTAGGGATATTTTCAAGGGTTTTGTCAAAATTCCCAAATTTCGACAATTTCAAACAGCTTAAATTTCAAAATTTCTTTGCACGGATGTATCGAGCACAGTCTGCCAAGTATTTAGCAAATAGTTTCAGCGAATATAATTAACGAAATTTAGGATATTTTTAAGGATTTTGTTAAAATCCACAAATTTCGACAATTTCAAACAGCTTAAATTTCAAAATTTCTTTTCACGGATGTGTCGAGCATAGTCTGCCATGTATTTAGCAAATAGTTTCAGAGATTATAATTAACGAAATTCAAGATATTTTCAAGGATATTGTCAAAATTCCTAAATTTCGGCAATTTCAAACAGCTTAAATTTCAAAATTTCTTTGCACGAATGTATTGAGCATAGTCTGCTAAGCATTTAACAAGTAGTTTCAGATTTTATAATTAACGAAATTAGGCATATTTTCGAGGGGTTTGTCAAAATTCCCAAATTTCGGCAATTTTAAACAGCTTAAGTTTCGAAACTTCTTTGCACGGATGTGTCGAGCATAGTCTGCCAAGTATTTAGCAAATAGTTTCAGATTTTATAATTAACGTAATTAGGGATATTTTCAAGGTTTTGTCAAAATTCCCAAATTCCGACAAATTCAAACAGCCTATATTTGAAACTCTCTTTGCCCGGATGTGTCGAGCATAGTCTGCCAAGTATTTAGCAAATAGTTTCAGATTTTATAATTAACGTAATTAGGGATATTTTTAAGGTTTTTGTCAAAATTCCCAAATTTCGACAAATTCAAACAGTCTAAATTTAAAACTTTCTTTTCACGTATGTGTCGAGCATAGCCTGCCAAGTATTTAGCAAATAGTTTCTGATTTTATAATTAACGAAATTAGGGATATTTTCAAGGGTATTGTCAAAATTCCCAAATTTTGACAATTCCAAACAGCTTAAATTTCAAAATAGTTTTGCACGGAAGTATCGAGCATAGAACATATCTTTGTGTCGAACATATCTTTGTGTGGATGCATCGAGCACTAAACCCAAAAGAATAGGGCGTCGTCCCATTTATACCCTTTTCAATAGGGCGTCGTCCCATTTATACCCTTTTCAATAGGGCGTCGTCTCATTTAGACGCTTTTATTGCACTGTGTGCCTGCGGCGAGTTTTTCTGATCCATTTATGGATCAGTTGCCGCAATTATAAGCGCAAAGTGTGCCTGCGGCGAATCTTCTGACGCGGCGAAACCCCACTAGATTGTCGACTATATGTCTAGCGGCACTTCACTATCCAGTGCACATTTTCGCGCACACGCTCTCAAGTTTACACTGATGCCAACGTGGTGCCACAGTTTTTAGACAAAGCTTGTTTCGCCCAGCCTCAGCCGGGCGAACCTCTTTGAGAGAACTGTTCGTGCGTAGGTGGTTCGTTCGTCCGTTCGCCACACTCTCAGAGATCTCGGCGTTGGAAAGTCATAGGAAGGCAATCTTAGGCTCTCTGGATAGGTTTCGTTTCGACCCACTGATCATTACTCATAGCCATGGTCGAAACTCAAAGATTTGAACGTGCTCATTCATGCGATAGGAAAAATTTCAATTATAGTAACAGCGTCGTGCGTCGTAGTCTACGAGTTACAGTAGCCCAAAGGGCGAAAAAAGCAAAAGGGCTCTAACTCGCTCGTCATGCGTCGTAGAGAGACGATCTTGGGCTCTTTCGATAGGTCTTGACTCATTGATCGTTTGTCTTTCCATTAGCCGCGACCAAAAATTTTAATTTCGCGTGTTACAGTAACCCAAAGGTCCAAAACCGCAGAACGGCTGCAACTCGCTCGTCCTCGTCGTATGGAGGTGTGCGATAGCTCGCGTTAAAGTTCTCGACGTGCTCTTCCATGATGCTTCAAATCCAATTTGTAGAACACGCACCCGACGAAATTGCCATTTTCGTAGGAAGTCGTTTAGTCTTACAGCGGTCATGACAAAAATCTGCTCTTTTCCACGACTCAAGAACTTGCATCGGGTTGAGCGCGTCAGCGCTCAACCCAATTTGTTCGGCCGGGGGCCAGTGCGCCCCCGGGGACTACGGGTTAGTACTACGTCATATAGGTAGACTTAACCGATCGGGCTGAAATTTTCACCATAGTTGTTCATAGTAACAAGAAGTATTGTGCTAAAATTTCAGCCGGATCGGTTGTGTGGTTCCCGAGATATTAAACAAAAACTGTCGAAAAATTCAGCAATCTTGTTCAGACTGCCATGTTTTCGGCCTCGTTCTCCCGAACGGTAGTAGGTAGGGAAGCGGTTAATGGCTCGTTGGAATCGTATAGTAATGGGATTTGTTGTATTAAGAAATCACCGAGATCGGCTGAGTACTGCGGGCGTACGGCCCGAACAAAACAAGCTGTGTGTGTAAAAAGTTCAACCTATACTATGTGTCTGTCAAATTTTGGTGAACAGTATAGTGAAGTTTGTACACATCGTTAGCCGCATCTGGAGAAAGTGTCTTGAGAATGTGTACCTTAATGCCAAGTGCAGCTATCCCCACGATACGGTTGTCTGTACAGCTGATCTGAAGCTCAGTGATATCGCCGCGTTCGCTTTATGTTATCGGCATGATACGACGCCGTTTATCTGATGTTTCCTACCTGTGTGAAAACGTCACATCCAACAAAAAAACTTGCCAAAAGTTTGGTGCGAGCGAACCTGTGTTCAGCGTATGCATTTCTGTTTCCGAGTGCACGTTCATCAATAAACAGCTGTTCTGACCATCAGACAAAAATCTCGATTTTGACATTTTTTTAAATATTAACTCTAAGCATCTCGAAATTGGATTTTATCAAAACTGTAGTCCTACGTCACACATTCTTATTGGCATACGGCCTTACCATTTCTGCGTTCAAATTCGTCAAAAAACAACGTTCTATTTTGTTGATTTATGGAATTTTGAAAAATAATCACGTATTTCTATTAAATTCCATATTTGCAAAAAATTTCTCTTGCGTTACAAATTATCCGCAGTCTATACTCTTTCCATTTCTGAAAAAATTTCGCCGCTATATCATCAGGTGAAAAATCGATTTTCGACATTTCCATATTTTGATTAAAAATATTTCGAAATTGCAATTTTTAAAAACTGCAAAACTATGTCACAAATCCTTATTGGCATACGACCTTTCCATTTCTGCATTCACATTCGTCAATAAATGACGTTGTATTTTAGTCAATCTATACAATTTTGACAAATAATCGCGTATTTCTATTAAATTCCACATTTGCAAAAAATTTCTGTTGCGTTACAAATTATCCGCGGTCCATGCTCCTTCCATTTCTGGAGAAATTTTGCGGCTAGCGCATCAGACGAAAAAGTCTATTTTCGACATTTTCGAATTTTAATTGCGAATATCTCGAAAATGCGAAATTAGCAACAGAAACGGACATCGGATCCGTACTCAGCGTCATCGACTCTACTTGACCACATATGCCACTGACTTTACTTCGGTGCGACGGAAACACACACACACACACAGACAGACAGACAGACAGACACACACACACACATTGTCATCCGTATATATATGTGACCGGGAGAACCCGTCTTCAGTGAAAACTCGGATATCCGGGTTTTCACTGAGTTGGTTAGTGAAAACCCGGATATCCGGGTTTTCACTGTTGAGTTAGTGAAAACCCGGATATCCGGGTTTTCACTGATCGGTTAGGGAAAACCCGGATAATTCTCCGATATGCTCAAAATCGCGCAATACACTGCTATAACGTGTATTTCTATTGCCTGTAGGCCGTTTGGTTCCTTCCAAATCAGGCTATGCTTAGGCTCGCCCTGCGCCCACAGTCCACAAGAGTCAGTCGGCGTCGCAGTCTGGCGGGTCGAAACTTAGGCTTAGCGCGACCGGTGACCGACTTCAGGGCGCGCGGAGCGCGCCCTGAAGTAGGTGGTCGCGCTAAGCCTCAGCTGAGACCCGCCAGGCGCGACGCCGACCGAGTTTTAGTGCAAACTGTAAGTGGAATGAGCACTCCTCCATATAATTCACCTCCTGCTTAGGCCGGCTGTGCCCCTTCACTGCTAGCGTTTGCGACAACTTTCAGCCACGTACAAACTGTAAGCGGAGTGCACATCCCCCGTATACTTAACCGCCTGTTGAAGCCAGACGTGCCAATTGGCCGCAAACATCTGGCATTGTGAAAGAGGCGGCTCGGCAAAGATCAAGGTATTGCTAAGATCGCACGTTTCGCACTCCACGACGTTTGTTTCGCGCAATAAACAGCGCGATTTGCCATTCAAAAGCTCTTGTTTCGTCAGCGGTGTTGAAAACTATAGAAGGGTCGTTTTCTAGGCTATTTCTCAGAAAAAAATCGATGAAAACACAGCTATCATGATTTTCACGATCCTCCCACGAAATCTCGCATATCCGGGTTTTCACTAAACTTTCAGTGAAAACCCGGATAATTTGACATTATCCGGGTTTTCACTAACCCGTCAGTGAAAACCCGGATATCCGGGTTTTCACTAAGTCGACCAGTGAAAACCCGGATATCCGGGTTTTCACTGGATCCGGGTAGTCACGGTAACATATACACCTCGCCGCGCTGAGGCGCGGCGAAAAAATGGCCGAAATTTTGGCTGTCCCACTCAAGACGGCCGAGCTCTACTGGTGCATGCTGGGGCGCCAATCGAAGTGCTCCCCCAAAATACACTATGGGGTGATCAAAAGTGTATAACATTGCATCTTCCTAGGTCGTTTGAGTAACAAGCTGTGTGTGTAAAAAGTTCAACCTATACTTTGTGCCTGTCAAATCTTGGTGAACAGTATAGTGAACTTTGTACACATCGTTAGCCGTATTTGGTGAAAGTTCCTTGAGAACGTGTACCTTAATGCTAAGTGCAGCTATCCCCACGATACGGTTGTCTGTACAGCTGATCTAAAGCTCAGTGATATCGCCGCGTTCGCTATATGTTATCGGCATGATACGACGCCGTTTATCTGATGTTTCCTGTCTGTGTGAAAACGTCACATCCAACAAAAAAACTTGCCAAAAGTTTGGTGCGAGCGAATTCCTGTGTTCGGCGTACGCATTTCTGTTTCCGAGTGCACATTGATCAATAAACAGCTGTGCTGGCCATCAGACGAAAATGTCGATTTTGACATTTTTATAAATTTTAATTCTAAATATCTCGAAATTGGAATTTATTAAAACAGTAAAACTATGCCACAAATTCTTATTGACATACGGTCTTACCATGTCTGCGTTCAAATTCGTCAAAAAACGACATTCTATTTTTGTCGATTTATGAAATTTTGACAGATAATCGCGTGTTTTACCGAATTCTGCATTTGCAAAAATTTTAGTTTGTGTTACATATTATCCGTGGGCTATGTCCTTGCCATTTCTGAAGAAATTTCACCTCTAGCTCATCAGACGAAAAAGTCGATTTTCGACATATTCGTATTTTAATCGGAAATAGCTCGAAATTGCAATTCATTAAATCTGCAAAACTATGTCACAAATTCGTATTGGCATACGGCCTTCCTTACCATTTCTGCATTCACATTCGTCAATAATTGACGTTCTATTCTTGTCAATTTACGAAATTTTGACAAATAATCGCGTATTTCTACTAAATTCCACATTTGCAAAAAATTTCTTTTGTGTTACAAATTATCCGCGGTCTATGCTCTTTCCATTCCTGAAGAAATTTTGCCGCTAGCGCATCAGGCAAAAAAGTCGATTTTCGGCATTTTCATATTTTAATTGTAAATAACTCGAAAATGCGAAATTAGCAACAGAAACGGACATCGGATCCGTACTCAGCGACCTTGACACTACTTGAGCACATGTGCCACTTATCTTACTTTTGTGCGACGGACACACAGACACACAGACACACAGACACACACACAGACATTGTCATCCGTATATATACACCTCGCCGCGCCGAGGCGCGGCGAAAAAAGATACAAGGTGGCAAAAGTCCGGTTGGATACGGATCCGGGGCTCGGCTCAAGACGGCCGAGCTCTACTGGTGCATGCTGGGGCGCCAGTCGAAGTGCTCCCCCAAAGTACACCATGGAGTGATTAAAGGTGTAAAACATTCCATCTTTCTATGACGTTTGAGTAAAAAGATACAAGGTGGCAAAAGTCCGGTCGGGTACGGATCCGGGGCTAGGCTCAAGACGGCCGAGCTCTGCTGGTGCATGCTGGGGCGCCAATCGAAGTGCTCCCCCAAAATACACTATGGGGTGATCAAAAGTGTATAACATTGCATCTTCCTAGGTCGTTTGAGTAAAAAGATACAAGGTGGCAAAAGTCCGGTTGGATACGGATCCGGGGCTCGGCTCAAGACGGCCAAGCTCTAGTGGTGCATGCTGGGCCGCCAATCGAAGTTGACCACCAAAGTGCACCATAAGGTGAACAAATTTGTAAAACATTTCATCTTTCTAGGTTGCCTAAATAAAAAGTTACATGGTCCCAACTGTTGCTTCCGGTTCGGGTTCGGGGCTCGGCTCAAGACGGCCGAGCTCTACTGGTGCATGCTGGGCCGCCAATCGAAGTTGACCACCAAAGCGCATCATAAGGTGAACAAATGTGTAAAACATTTCATCTTTCTAGGTTGCGTAAGAAAAAAGTTACATGGTCCCAACCGTTGCTTTCGGTTTGGGTTCGGGGCTCGGCTCAAGACGGCCGAGCTCTGCTGGTGCATGCTGGGGCGCCAATCGAAGTGATCCGATCTAGCCTACCATAGGGTGAACAAATGTGTAAAACATTTCATCTTCCTAGGTTGTTTGGTTCTTGGGATATGGATGCCCAAAGGTTGGAACCAGTACAGTATGACATTATGACAAAGCCGTAAAATTTGTATAGTCGATGTCGAAATGAACTGTAGAGTGGTGATATGTATTGTAGGTGTTGAGAGTGGACTCTAGAAGGGTGGTGGATGACAGAATGACATTATGACGAAATCGTAAATTCGTATAGTCAATGTCGAAATGAACTGTAGAGTGGTGATATGTATTGGAGGTGTTGCGGGTGGACTCCAGAAGGGTGGTGGGTGACAGAATGACGTTATGACGAAATCGTAATTTGTATAGTCGTATAGCTGTCTGTGCATCCAACCTCCTGTGGCCAGACCTGTCTGTGCATCCAACCTCCTGTGGCCAGACCTGTCTGTGCATCCAACCTCCTGAGCCAGACCTGTCTGTGCATCCAACCTCCGGTGGCCAGACCTGTCCGTGTCCCCACACCTACAACAGCAATCCTTTTAAAGCAGACCTGTCTATGTCACCTCTCAGCAAACCTGCTCTATGCCCCCCCCCCCCCCTGAAGGTGTCCACTCTGTGGACATGGACAGGGTGTGTATTTCAGGAAAGTTCCCCCCTGCTGGGGGGTAAGGACAGGTGAATTTGTTCGTCCTTATGAAGACTGATGATGAACAGGCTGTGTATCTCAGATGACTTCGGGCCCTCTACTACACGGACAAATTCAGCGTGCTCTGTATATGGGTGCCCAACTCTCACTAAATTATGAGTCTCTGTGTTTGTCGTTTGTGTACTTACTGCAAGCAAATCGCTTACCCAGCAGTAGTGCAGAATGTGCATTTACCAACGTTAATACCTCCAGAAGCTCTGTTAGCAGGTGAAGCCATCTACTTGCGTGCATGGCTGAGCGGTCAAAGTGGGAGTTAGCCATGGGGTCCGTCACCCTTGCGTACGTTGCACTGAGTGCGGACATTGTGTTGTGTGAGATGCGGTGGCAGGCACTGATTCCACACACGTGTGTTGATAGTGGTAGAGTGCGTTTGCCGCATGTACGTTGTGCGTACGTGATAAGCTTCGTGCGCGTGAACAGAGCACGCTGAATTTGTCCGTGTAGTAGAGGGCCCGAAGTCATCTGAGATACACAGCCTGTTCATCATCAGTCTTCATAAGGACGAACAAATTCACCTGTCCTTACCCCCCAGCAGGGGGGGACTTTCCTGAAATACTATTAGGGGGTAGGTAGCACTTCTCAGTTTACAAATGAGCGCGTATAACACAGTCAATTCTAAACGTTCCTGGTAGGTGGAAGTGTTAGTGCCGTCCAGCCAGACGATGTCGGCATGCGACTTGCGCGAATTCAATCCGATCCAGATGTTGTAGTATGCCAAGTCTGAAAGCAAAATCAAAAAGTTACCACTGACCAGCATCTAATAGTTCGCCTTTTACGAAATCAATGACGCTTGGCTGCAGTTACACTTTGTTTGGCATGAGGGCAAAATGGGGGCCAAATTGAGGCATGGACTCACGCGGCTTCACATAGTCATTGAGTCTTTTGATTTTGGTATCGAGCAGGTCACCCCCACGACGCTGGCAGTCCTTTCTAGCGTCCGCCCAAGACCTGAGCAGGATCGTTACAGTTTTGTCGTCCGCCATCAGGCGGGCGACACCATACGAGAGCCCGGCGTGCGTGCGTGCGTGCGTGCGTGCAGGCGCGCGTGCGTGCGTGCGTGCGTGCGTGCGTGCGTGCGTGCGTGCGTGCGTGCGTGCGTGCGTGCGTGCGTGCGTGCGTGCGTGCGTGCGAGCGAGCGAGCGAGCGAGCGTGCGTGCGTGCGTGCGTGCGTGCGTGCGTGCGTGCGTGCGTGCGTGCGTGCGTGCGTGCGTGCGTGCGTGCGTGCGTGCGTGCGTGCGTGCGTGCGTGCGTGCGTGCGTGCGTGCGTGCGTGCGTGCGTGCGTGCGTGCGTGCGTGCGGCATGCTTTCAGATCTCGGCGTTGGAAACTCGTAGAGAGACGATCTTGGACTCTACGGATATGTCTCGACTCACTGGTAATGTGCCTCGAGAAACCGACATTCAAACGTTTGAACTGCGCGAGCTACAGTAACCCGAAGGTCAAAACGCAAAACGGCTCTAGCTCGCTCGTCTTACGTCGTAGAGCGGCAATCGACACGTCAGGTGATAGCTCTCGACGTGTTCTTTCATGCGGCCGCAAACGTTTTTTCAATTACGCAAACACGCACCGCGGAAAACGCCATTCTCAAGATCTTGACAGCAAAACTCTAACTCGCTCAACTTACAAGCGTTTTGTAGTTTCGCCTAGCCTGGAGTTTCGAAAGACCCGGTGTGTAGTATCATCCGCTTCTCCTGTGCTTTGACTGCTTTGTCACTCGTCACTCTGTTCTGACGCTTTTTGATTGTTTTGCTCTCTCACACCGTTGCAGGTGCTCTTTTGCAAGTTTGGGTTTGTGGCGTATTCACTGTCCTATTCAGTCGGC
>JASAMZ010007824.1:42500-56963 GCA_030248115.1 Linhomoeus sp. GSCO2_2 | reverse complement strand
GACCGTTTTTCATGACAGACACTTTTTGCAGAAACCCCGAACAAGGAGCAGAATTTCATCAGAGTGAATCGCTGATAGAATGAGTAGATTCTATCTTTTTAGGGTTGGTGGTCTTGGTGGCAGCCGTTACGGACAGCCGCATTGTACCTCGAGCGAAGAGGCAGTCAGGAGGCTGTGAGTGCGATACTCCTTGTGCACATTTGACAGCAGGCAGGAGTAAAGTCTAGAAGAAGCACAATAATCCTAGTGTACGAATAACACCTTTGGCGTTGTTGTAGCCATTCAAACTGAACATTGCATCTGAAGGATGACAATAAGTGTTCAACCATAAACTGACGCCTTCAATCAATTTAACTGCTTTCCACACATTGGAACGTCAGGTCAGCCTTGGTGAACCCATAGCAACAAGTTGGCAGACGTCTTGACTACGACAAAACAAACGGATTGGTCCCAACTGGCGCGAGGCACTCAATCGAATTAAGTTTGCTGCCTCTGATGAGGGGTCCATTGATTACCCAAAATCAGCTGGGGCAACCTTCTTTGCATCATCAGCGCCGAAACGGCCATCTTTCTCGTGTTGGTACCGTGATGACCGCTTCTAACATCCCATTTACTATGACGACACATCTTCTAACTCGGGATCACTCCGATCCACTCGTCAAGACTTCACGATCAGTTTCACCTTCACTTCAGACATCATCCATGAGGCCGGCACCGACACGTCCGGAGACACCAATTCGACCAACACCACCAGCGCCAAGATGGGCGCCACCGGTGGTGACCCATTTGTGGAAGTGGATACGGCCGGCCAGGCCGACGGAGACAACGCGGCCGCCTCCAACGGCAGCGCCATAGTCAACATCAACTTCAACAACAACAGCCAAGATGGTGGGTGATCGCTGGACCTGACGTTGCATATGAGGTCTGGCATTTGCATGCCTCGAAGCACTAACCGGCCGGCGGATGGGGCAGTTGAAGTCGTCTTGTGAGAGCCTGATGAGGTCTACAGGATGATAAAATGTTGCCAAGAAGCACAAGAATGGGGAGATGAGTCCAAGATGGCCAACATACATCTAAACATGCAAAGTTTGCACCATTTCGATGGGAGATCGGCGGGGTGTACTGTAACATGAACTTCGCGAACCTCAAGTTCTGTCAGAACCCGAGTAGGTACTCAGGTATTCCCTACATCACTTAGGGAGAACCAATTATAGGCAGCTGTGCCAAGGCATAGACTGCGACTAATGTGTGCTCAGGCTTAGACAAACACACCGACATGCAGGGTCCGTCTCCCTGATTCCTTGGACTATAATGACAGTGAACTTTCTGCAGCTGAACTGGGTATGTTGACTCGTTCCTACTCAGTTCTCCCTGGTCAGTCAGTGGGTGCCCGAGTACTCTGGTCCTCATGGATCTGGGGCACTTACAACACACCAACATAACTTCTGTAAAGGGGTAAGCACCTCAGTCACACGCACGTACATGCCCAGCAACGATTCAGCCATGGCCACTAATACTGAGTCGTCGTCCACGGGCGACAAGACCTCCGCGTCGTCTCGCAGCCGTCTAAGCGCCTTTCAAAAACGCCTGAGCGTCCTCAACGTTATGAAGGCCAAAGCGTCGGGCACCGGAACCAGTGAGACCAACACCCGGGGCTCGCTCGGCATCAAGAAGACCAGCAACCTGCTGAAGAACAGTAGGGCGCGCAAACGACTCCGCTTGTTTCGCTGACGACCCTTCAGACCGCCACTCCGGGCATTGCAGACCTGGCTCTGAGTCGGACCATGGCCAAGGCGAAAGGCAGCCTGTCGTCA
Source organism: Linhomoeus sp. GSCO2_2 (assembly GCA_030248115.1). NCBI lineage: Eukaryota > Metazoa > Nematoda > Chromadorea > Monhysterida > Linhomoeidae > Linhomoeus > Linhomoeus sp. GSCO2_2. Next base: position 55,149 of record JASAMZ010007824.1, on the reverse strand, counting down.
GTGTCGACCTCGACCTCGGAAACAGGTCTTGACCTCAAGGACAAGCTGTCGGCAAATCTCCTTTCCACTGCGATTGGCACGGGCACGGACGAAGCCTCAGCAGAGACAGAGCAAGAAGTGCAAAAAGATCAACAGAAGTGTGAGTTCGCTCTGGCGAGCTGGTGGGGTGCGCAAAACAAAAGCACACCTACACTGTCTCCTGCTCTCAAATTGCTTCAGCCATCAGTGCCTCTGGAGTGGGGGAGTCTGGCAACGCTGGCGGCGGCACTTCAATGGGATCCTCCAGCGGCATGATAATGGAGGACGGGAGCGGCTACAACGCCACAACACTGAATATGGCAGCCTCTTCTGGCGATGGGGACGCCGATGCCACTCAGGCCGGCACTGTCACAGACGGCACCAACAGTGAGTGCAGGACTGTGTTCTCTCCAACAGGCACAGCACAACTCGAACTGATTAAATTGTTCCAGTGGCCGAGACGGCCGGGACTGCCGAGCTATCAATGGCCGACGGCAGCGACTCGAACGCCAACGCAGAAGGCGAGGCGACCGTGGACAGTGACGCGGGCGTTTCTGCCGACGCGAGCAGCAGCGTTGACGCGACTGGCAAAAGCAAGAGTGGCACAGTGATCGGCCTAGTTGGAGCTGTGGACGGCGACAAGGGCACTGGTCTGTCCACTGTCAACGTTACAAGTCAATGTTGGGCGCGATACTATGGCCCCAACGTTTTACCTGCTGTTCGTTCAGCCGGTCTGGGCCAAGCGGATTTGGAAAGCAGTGGAAACAAGGAGTCTACGGCCGGCATGGCGGTGGACGCCAGCTATGGAACCTCTGGTGACACGAGCGTGGTTGTTCAGGGTGGTGCCACAGCTGCCGATGACACCACAGCCTACCAGTCACTGAACGCCAGCGCGGTCATCAGCCAAAATAATAGTGGAGTGCTTACTGACACAGGTGAGTGCTGCTCAACTTTTTACTAGCCCAGCAGTGCGACTAACGTGAATTGAATCAAAGATGCGGATTCTTCCCATAGGTTCCTACCAGACTGAGCCCAAAGGTGGAGAAGAAGGGTTGGGGGGGGGGGGGAGCACTTAAGGGACACAGGGGGTGGGTCATCTTGGGGAGAATTCCGTTTCCGGATGGCCGTCTCAACAAGCTGTTTTAAAAAAGTTGAGTTGTTTTATTAATACAGAGTGGTTTGTGAGTGTTTTAAAGTGGAAGAGTAAAAGAGTGGATACTTTTGTAAAGTATTTCGAAGCCTTTCCGATATGACGCGCGCCCGCCCGGAGTCCACTATTCATGCGCTACTTCTGACACGCTCTTTTCTGAGAGGTTCTTGCAGGGCAACATTGGGATCGCCCGGGATTAATTTTTTGAGCAAGACACACGCATTTCTGAGCGGTTGTTGCAGGGCAACATTGGGATCGCCCGGGATTAATTATTTTTGCAGACAAAGCTGTTCGTAAGACAAGGGTTTAAAAAAAACAAAAGTATTTCTTTAGGAATGACCGTTCAACAACTGCCTCAACGTAAGCTTTCAAACGGTCGAACGAATGCCGCTCTACAACGTAAGACGAGCGAGTTAGGGCCCATTTGCTGTTTGAACCTTTGGGTTACTGTAGTTCGCGATATTCAAACGTTCGAGTTTCGACCAATCGAAGAACAAATGATCAGTGAGTCAAGAGCTATCCAGCAACTCAAGATCGTCTCTCTACGACGCACGCTGAGCGAGTTAGAGCGATTCCTATGTAAAAACGCAAGAATGTCGATTTTCGTGGTGCGTGTTTGCGTAATTAACAAAATTTTTAATGCCAAACGAAAGAGCACGTCGAGACCTTTTAGTTGACCTACCGCACGCCGCTCTACGACGTAAGACGAGCGTGTTAGAGCCGTTTTGCATTTTGGACTTTCGGGTTACTGTAGCGCGCGCAATTCAAACTTTTGAATTTCGACTTCTCTTAACGGAATTATCAGTGTGCCGAAACCTATTCAACGAACTCAAGATCGTCTCTCTATGACGGAAGACGAGCGAGTTAGATAAGTTTTGCGTTTTAAACCTTTGGGTTGCTGTAGCTCCCGAAATTCAAACTTTTGAGTTTCGACCAATAGAAGAACAAATGATCAGTGAGTCGAGAGCTATCCAACCAACCCAAGATCATCTCCCTACGACGCACGCTGAGCGAGTTAGAGCGATTTCTTCGTTAAAAACGCGAGAATGTCGCTTTTCGTGTTGCGTGTTTGCGTAATTAAGAAACTTTTGTATGCCAAGCGAAAGCGCACGTCGAGACCTTTCAGTTGACCTATCGCGCGCCGCTCTACGACGTAAGACGAGCGAGTAATAGCCGTTTTCAGTTTGAACCTTCGGGTTACTGTAGCGCGCGCAATTCAAACTTTTAAACGCCGATTTCTCGAGACACATTACCAGTAAGTCGAGACCTTTCCGTAGAGCCCAAGATCGCCTTCCTACGACTTTCCAACGCCGAGATCTGATAGCGTGACGAACGCACAGACGGGCGAACGCACGATAAGCTCTCGTAGGGGTTCGCCCGGCTGAGACCGGGCGAACAAACTGTTTTTTAAAAAAAAGTTGAGTTGTTTTGTTAATACAGACAGAGTGGTTTGTGAGTATTTTAAAGTGGAAGAGTAAAAGAGTGGATACTTTTGTAAAGGATTTCGAAGCCTTTCCGATATGACGCGCGCCCGCCCGGAGTCAACTATTCATGCGCTACTTCTGACACGCTCCTTTCTGAGGGGTTCTTGCAGGGCAACATTGGGATCGCCCGGGATTAATTTTTTGAGCAAGGCACACGCATTTCTGAGCGGTTGTTGCAAGGCAACATTGGGATCGCCCGGGATTAATTTTTTTAGCAGACAAAGTTGTTCGTACGACAAGAGTTCAAAAAACAAAAGTATTTCTTTAGGAATGACCGCTCAACAACTGCCTCAACGTAAGCGTTCAAACGGTCGAACGAATGCCGCTCTACAACGTACGACGAGCGAGTTAGGGCCGATTTGCTGTTTGAACCTTTGAGTTACTGTAGCTCGCGAAAGTCAAAGTTTTGAATCTCGACTTCTCTTAAAAGAATGAGCAGTATGCCGAAACCTATTCAACGTGCTCAAGATCGTCTCTCTACGACGAAAGACGAGCGAGTTAGAGAAGTTTTGCCTTTTGAACCGTTGGGTTACTGTAGCTCGCGATATTCAAACTTTTGAGTTTTGACCAATCGAAGAACAAATGATCAGCGAGTCGAGAGCTGCCCAACAAACTCAAGATCGTCTCTCTACGACGCACGCTGAGCGAGGTAGAGCGATTTCTGTGTTAAAACGCAAGAATGTTGCTTTTGGTGTTGCGTGTTTGCGTAATTAACAAATTTTTTACGTCAAGTGAAAGAGTACGTTGAGACCTTTTAGTTGACCTATCGCACGCCGCTCTACGACGTAAGACGAGCGTGTTAGAGCCGTGTTGCGTTTTGGACCTTCAGGTTACTGTAGCGCGCGCAATTCAAACTTTTGAACTTCGACTTCTTTTAACGGAATTGTCAGTGTGCCGAAACCTATTCAGCGAACTCAAGATCGTCTCTCTATGACGAAAGACGAGCGAGTTAGAAAAGTTTCGCGTTTTAAACCTTTGCGTTACTGTAGCTCCCGAAATTCAAACTTTTGAGTTTCGACCAATAGAAGAACAAATGATCAGTGAGTCGAGAGCTATCCAACCAACCCAAGATCATCTCCCTACGACGCACGCTGAGCGAGTTAGAGCGATTTCTGCGTTAAAGACGCGAGAATGTCGCTTTTCGTGGTGCGTGTCTGCGTAATTAAGACAATTTTTACGCCAAACGAAAGAGCACGTCGAGACCTTTTAGTTGACCTATCGCGCGCCGCTCTACGACGTAAGACGAGCGAGTTACAGCCGTTTTCCGTTTTGACCTTCGGGTTACTGTAACTCGCGAAATTCAAAGTTTTGAATTTCGAAGTCTCTTAGCAACATTACCAGTGAGTCGAGACCTATCCATTAAGTCCAAGATCACCTTCCTACGACTTTCCAACACTGAGATATAAGAGCGTAACGCACGAACGCACGAACGCACGCACGAACGCACGCACGAAAAGCTCTCGTAGGGGTTCGCCCGGCTGAGGCCGGGCGAAACAAGCTTAGAGTAAAAACTGGGTACCCGATGATGGTTGATTGGCATTGCATAGTGTGTTGTGCATTTGAGGAGTATACTCAATAGTGCGTCAGAGTAGAAAGTTGAGCATTTTTTCGGGGAGTTTCGCCGCAGTTACCTCGAGTTTTCAAAGGTAGTTTGTGCCATTCTTGGGCAATCGTTGCCTATTAGATTCGTATTGGTGGGTACTGATCCATAAATGGATCAGGAATGTTCGCCGCAGGTTCACTTTGGAATGAAGAGGGTCTAAATGGGACGACGCCCTTTTCTTTTGGGTCACAAATGCGGACGGGTGCGGTACCGTTGCTGTAGATTGCTGAACCGCACAGTAATTGCCGCGTTTCGTGTTCGATCGAATAGGTGGCAAAACATACGTTGCACGACACATCCATGGAAAAAATTGCTTAGTTATGGCCATTTGAAAATGCCAAAATCTGCCATATTTTACAAAACCGTTAAAAATATCCCTAATTTCTTGAATTCTAAAATCTGAAACTGTTTTACAATTACTTGACATACTACGCCCGGTACATCCAAGCAAAGATATTTTGAAATTTAAGTTGTTTGAAATTGTCGAAATTTGGCAAATTTGAGAAAAACCTTGAAAATATCCTTAAATTCGTTAATTATAAAATATAGAACTATTTGCTAAATAGTTGGCAGACTATGCCCGACACAACCATGCAAAGACATTCTGAAATTTAAGCTATTTGAAATTGTCTAAATTTGGGAATTTTAACAATACCCTTGAAAATATACGTAAATTCGTTAATTATAAAATCCGAAACTATTTGTTAAATACATGGCAGACTATGCTCGATACTTCCGTGCAAAGAAACTTTGAAATTTAAGCCGTTTGAAATTGTCGAAATTTGGGGATTTTGACAAAACCCTTAAAAATATCCTAAATTTCATTAATTATGATCTCTGGAACTATTTGCTAAATACTTGGCAGACTATGCTCGACACATCCGTGCAAAGAAGTTTTGAAATTTAAGCGCTTTGAAATTGCCGAATTTGGGAATTTTGAAAATAGCCTTGAAAATATCCCTAATTTCGTTAATTATAAAATCTGAAACTATTTGATAAATACTTGGTAGACTATGCTCGACACATCCGTGAAAAGAAATTTTGAAATTTAAGCTGTTTGAAATTGTCGAAATTTGGGGATTTTAACAAAATCCTTAAAAATATCCTAAATTTCGTTAAATATAATTGCTGAAACTATTTGCTAAATACTCGGCAGACTATGCTCGATACATCGGTGCAAAGAAGTTTTGAAATATAAGCTGTTTGAATTGTTCGAAATTTGGGAATTTTGACAAAAACCTTGAAAATATCCCTAATTTGGTGAATTCCAAAATCCGAAACTATGTCACAAATTCATCGCGTCTTATGCCCTTTCGATTTCAGCAAAAACTTTGCCGATACGACTTGTAAATAAAAGTGTCATTTTTGACATTTTAGTATTTTAATTGTAAATATCTCGAAATAGGGAAATTAGCAACAGAAACGGACAACGGCACGTTACTCAGCGCATTCGACTCCATTGGGTGGCACCAACCGTCAGGTCTAGTTGTTCCGGACAGACAGACACACGGACAATAGCGTCCGTATATATACTCGCCGCCCTGGGGGGCGGCGAAAAAAAGGTATGGGGGTCTTTTATCGCAAAAATTTTTTCGCCAACGCTATCAAAAGTTTGGCGCGCGTGCGTCACGTACGCATGTACGCACGCACGCACGCCGACTCGGGTGGGGGGGGGGAGGTTTGTTTTGATTTTCACATATCTCGAAAATGCGAAATTAGCAACACAAACGGACATCGGATCCGTACTCACCGACTTCGACTCTACTTGACCACGTATGTCACATATTTTACCTTGGTGCCACGAATGGGCATACAGACATTGCCATCCGTGTATATGTCGCGTCCAGTTTCCGTATTTGTCCAGAATCCGTATATACGGATTCTGGACGCTGCGCCGTCCAAAATCCGTATATACGGATTCTGGACGCCGTTCTGTCCAGAATCCGTATTCGAGAAAGGCGCGGGTGAACACTCGTATCGCTTTCTGGACGTCCAGAATCCGTATTCGCGAAGTGCATGCGCGACTTGGGTGGGCGGGCGGGAGCCGTTGTGTTTAAGTTAGGGGACAAATATTCGCCGCTTTTAATCTGTTACATCCGGTTTATATTTCGAAGAAAGCGCTTTTCATTTCAGAGCGCTTAAAATAAAAATTGCGCTTTTAATTTTTGAAGAATGCGCTTTTAAAATTGTTGAAAATGAAGAAAGCGCTTTTGAAATTGAACAAAGCGCTTTTAACTTTTGAGAGGAAGATGCAGCTGTAAACATATGAATTTGATTTAAAGTCAGTATTAGATTCAGGCTTAGTCTAAGGCTTAGGCTTAGGCTCAGGCCTACTATCTCCTCCTGCTCAGGCCTACGATCTCCGCCTGCTCAGGCCTACGATCTCCGCCTAGTATGCTCAGCCTGGGCTCAGGCCTACGATCTCCTCCTGCTCAGGCCTACGATCTCCGCCTGCTCAGGCCTACGATCTCCGCCTAGTATGCTTAGCCTAGGCTCAGGCCTACGATCTCCGCCTGCTCAGGCCTACGATCTCCGCCTAGTATGCTTAGCCTAGGCTCAGGCCCACGATCTCCGCCTGCTCAGGCCTACGATCTCCGCCTAGTATGCTTAGCCTAGGCTCAGGCCTACGATCTCCGCCTGCTCAGGCCTACGATCTCCGTCTAGTATGCTTAGCCTAGGCTCATGCCTACGATCTCCTCCTGCTCAGGCTTACGATCTCCGCCTGCTCAGGCCTACGATCTCCGCCTAGTATGCTTAGCCTAGACTCAGGGCTACGATCTCCTGCCTGCGATTTTAAATGCGCTTTATAAGCGAAAACTGTATTCGCACTCAAAGTTGCATATTCAAAATCAAAAGCGCGTTCTGACTTGTATAAGCGCTCTAGAATAAAATTAAAAGCGCCGAAAAATATTAGCCTTTAAGTTACATAACTGTGCAATTTTCTTTGCAAGTGTGATTTTCCTTTGAAACCAGGCTATGCTTAGGCTCGCCCTGCGCCCAGAAACGGATCACAAGAGTCAGTCGGCGTCGCAGTCTGGCGGGTCGAAGCTTAGGCTTAACGCGACCGGTGACCGACTTCAGGGCGCGCGGAGCGCGCCCTGAAGTTGGTGGTCGCGCAAAGCCTCAGCTGAGACCCGCCAGGCGCGACGTCGACCGAGTTTTAGTGCAAACTGTAAGTGGGGTGAACACTCCACCGTATACTTCACCTCCTGCTCAGGCTGGAGTAAGCCCCTTGCACGCATTCACTCGAATACGTTTTCTGGACGTCCAGAAAACGTATATAGGCCTGCGCCTTCCTCCAATACGGATTCTGGACAGCGTGGCGTCCAGAATCCGTATATACGGATTTTGGACAGCGCAGCGTCCAGAATCCGTATATACGGATTCTGGACGAATACGGAAACTGGACGTAACATATATACACCTCGCCGCGCTACGGCGCGGCGAAAACAAGGGAAACGTGCAGGAGAACCTGCAGTGAAGCACTCCGACCAGAACGGGAGAAAGCAGACCACCACTCACTTATCATGAGAAATAAGGCCGATTTCCGCCCAAAGATTCTCCACAAATTGCGCCGGCGCGAGAGTTTCAGAGTACGCATATTCCCTCCACCTACAAGGACCGGCGCGCAGCAGAACTCCACCGAAATCCTGTAGACCAAGCCAAATTGAGCCCAAAATTCGCCATTTCGCTTCGATTCAACCAGTAGCCGGCAGCTAAGATTCGGGGCTGCGCCAATCGCCGACTCGCCTTGCCATTTTGGACGGGAAGAATTGACAATTCGTGCGCAAATGCTCACTTTACCACGCCGTCTTTCCGCACTGCATTTCCTTCAATTCAGAAGTTTGAATGGGCGCGCAAATTTAAGCTACAACATAGTTTGAGGAGAGTACGGTAGAAGTTGCATTTAAATTTGAATTTTGGCATTAGGAAAGTGGCTGTTTGATGGCAAAATCGACACAAAATGGATAAACCAATAGCGAATTCGCGTTCGCGCGAAATACCCTAGAATCGACACTTCAACCGTACAATTACCACACTTTCAGTTTCGTCGACGTAGGGCTACGGTAGGTCGATTTTCGACAAAAACTCGCCAATCTTGATCCGAAACGCCAAAATAACGGCAGATTCGGCATCAGCGACCTCGAAAGCACCGGGATCGACTCCAACATTGATTTTGACCACCCGAGTGGAAATTCGAATTTTGGACGCGGCGGGAGGTAGGAAAAAGTATTTTTGAAAATCGATCCGGATAGTTTACGGGGAATCGCGTGTGCAGTCCATTTGGCCATAAATCGTCGAATCGGGCGCTAAAACGGCCGAAAGTAAAAATTGGAATTTTCGACCCCCGACGAGACCCGTTGGACAGCAGAACTCAAGATTTCCGCGGCGGATTTCAGAGATTTTGGTCTTAAACGAAAGAGGACATGTTAATCTTGCCGATTTGAGATATCTGGCCCGATCCAACAACTGCCTGATTTACTAGGATTTTTTAAAGGCAAATTTTTGTCAAAAAATCACTTTCGGCTACCGTAACCCGAGAACGCGTCGGCGATTGATCGGGGTTTTTTTTCCACCCTTCGGCTCGTCGAGGGTACAACATATCCAAACGGCATCAAAATCGGCCCATTACTCGAGGAGTTGTTATTGACGGAACACCTCTCCAGTAAGTAAAAATTCAAATTTTTGAATTTTTCTCAAAATTTTTCCACCACGCGAAAAAAACGAAGGCCGAGCCCCTACTATCCCTCGAGAGCTATCGATTAAAAAAAACCCCGTCCAAATCGGATGAACCACGCGCGAGAAATCTTGGGGCAAAAAAGTTAGTCGGTGACAGCTCCACTATAGCACTCCGCCCCTTTTGGGGTCGGAGTGCTAAAAACAAGTCTTCAAAATCGCGCGCCACAGTATCCGAAAGAGAAGTCTATTTAAATCACAACTTGACCAAACCTAGTCGAGTCGTATATCAAATTGAAGCGCTTGAGCAAAGAAGCATCAAATTGAAGCAATAATCTGACAGATAAACGACTCATAAGTTCAATCAAATGTGTGTCAAAGCTTGCTAATTTAGGTATATTCTTGGTCACTTTTTGAAGTGGGGTTTAAAAGGAAGGATCTTATAGCTCTGAATCAATATTGAATGCAATGCCTCTAGGGAGGGGGGAGTTTGTGAAGCAGACAAATAAGGGCCGAGAGTTCTCTCTCTCCACAAAAGATCGCAACTCGTCGGACCCAACCCTTTGAAAACAGGGGCTTGTTTATTCCATTTTAGCGGGACTGCTGCAGAGCGAAGGAGGCGCCACAGGAGCCGATGGAGCGGAGACTTCTGGCAGTACCTTCCTGTCGGCGGACGCTGGCGGCTCTGGCGCTGGCACCAACGCCTACGGCACCTCGATCAGCAACTCGTCAAGTAAAGGAGGTGACGCAGTCGCAGCGACCTTCACCCAGGTGGACTTGAGTGACAAGAACGCTGGCACGAGATGTGAGTCAGTGATCTTCCTAGGAGCCTACATCATTCTTCAACATCCACCATTCAGACGCTATGGCTACTGGGGACGCAGCTGCTGATGGATCGACTTCTTCGGCCAACTCCTTCTCCAGCACCACTGATATTGGTGGCGTCGCTTATACATATGGCAATGAGACCGCCAAAGGAGAAGGTAGCAGCTCTACCTCGGGTATGGTCACCTTCCGGCGCAGAAAGAAGCGAGACACTGAGGATAGCTCCAGTAGTCAGCCCAAGGTCTACCGAATGGAGATCATGAGAAGTGGGGCTCCACGTTGGTTGAGATTTGTCGTACAGCGCACTGACCAAAGACAAATTTCAGTCTGCGTCAACAAGAAGGGTGACTGCCCAATGTTCGTCAAATACAAGACGAAGAAGGGAGAGACCGAGTGGAAGTACATGACGCTGCCTCAGTTCCTCCAGATGCTCTACGGTGGAAACAAGAAGAAAACCACCAAGACCAAGACGGGCACTACTCTCTACAATGTGGAAACGTCTGGTGAGTCCTTGACTCCATTTTAACTTGCACAATGTGGTTGGATGCTCGATTTGAGACCTTCAGGAAACAGCAAAGGCAAGACCACCGTGAGCGACTCCAAGCGTGGCAATGGAGTGCGCGTCACCTATTCGACTTGAGAAGAAGCGACATTCTGCACGATTTTTTTCCTACTGTCTTATGGGGAAACAAGCTTTCGGGACTTCAAATGGTGGACAGTGGCATCATATAAGTGGCTAACGAAAACGATGTCTGTTTGTGAGTAATTTTGACACACCGCATGCCCATCAAAATACTGGAGGCAATGCACACTGGACGCGACGAAGGCTCTTCTCCAGAATCAGAACAGTGGTGGTGGTGGTGGCGGTGGTTGGGGGCGGGGGGGGTGTTTGACCACACTCTATAGGCTTGAGAACGTCAGCAGCAAATGATCAATAGAATAGAACAGCTGCCATCAGTGGCAGGCAAACGAACGCCCGATCGTTGCAAAGGATCAGAACAGTGGCAAACGACGATCGTTCACACTCTACATGCTTGAAAACATCATCAGTAACAGTAAGCCCAAAACAAAACAATCTTGAATTACCTTAGCTATATACCTAAATTGTTACAAAACACAGTGTAAACAGTGTACGCGTATTTAATTTGGAGCAATTAAGGGACAAGTGTGACTTTAATTTGAGAATAATTTTTTGAACATTGACGTTGCATTGTGGATCGTTCCTATATTGATACCTTAGTAACTTGTCGGAACAATAACAGCAACAAACAATAAGAACAGTGCGGAGTAGCGACAAGACTGATTCGTATAACAGTTTATTCATATCCGTCGCTCCAGTTAGTCGGGAGTCTATACTTTGCAACTTTCGCTCCCACCGAACAAAATCGATCGCCTTTTCGCCAGAGGCGGTTCCGTTTAGGTGTGGGGATCCCGTGTCGGTTTTATGTCCCCGATAAATTGCATACGCGCTCGCGCGCCAATCCAATTAAGATCGGCGAGCGAAACGCGAGCGCGCCGCCGCGCCCGCGCAAGCGAGTTAGAAACGCCCGCGCGAGCACTCCTTGGGACTGCCAAAGCGGAGTGACTTCAAAGGAGTAGATTTAGCGAAACGAGTTATCGTATCTACTCTGGAAAGCGGACAAAATGTTCAACGATTTGGACGCCAGAATCAAAGCCTACAAAACGGCGCTGTTTGCAGCGGCGATTTTGGGATTTCTGTCAGTTTTGCTGGCCACTGCGTCGCTGCCTCTGATGGTCTACTCTGTGAAGGAGATGAAAGTCAGGTCATGGAGGGAGTTTCAAAGTTGTCAGGTGAGTGGAAGTGGGTACTAACTATAAAGAATAAGGACCCTAACCCTATAGTTAGACAGAAGTGCGGCTGGTTATTTCTCCATACAATTTGCTCCACCATTGCCATACCATACGCAGTGTAGTGCAAAGCTGCAACGCAACTAAGTAGGCACAAACTTGCAGTCAAACCACAAAGACTATCTCCCAACGCCGTTTTCACGCAACAACACCGATCGATTTGTCTCAGAGCGATCGATTAATCTGCACTTTGCAGACGTCCGTCAAACTTGCCAGCGAACAAGTTGGGGCTCTGGGCAATGAAACGACCATCCGTGCTGGCCGTATGAGACAGCCCAGGCAAGCCTCCCGGCCGGGCTATGGACCGACTGGAGCCGTGCCAAAGTCATGCTTTGGCAAGTCGTAATGATGTGATACATTTCTGTCTTGACGCATATTCGCTTGACGTGCGCCCTCTCCTTCATAGGATGCTGCCTACCCGGCCCGCCGGGCCCAGCGGGCCCCACCGGGCAACCCGGCAAGCCGGGCAAACCCGGAGTTCCCGGCCAGCAGGGCAAGCATGGGAAACCCCCGCAGGAGCCTTGCCAGACGTACACGCCCCATCCATGTGAGTGGGTGTGTGAGCGCGCGAGCGTGTGATTACACTGTGCCGTCGCATCACAACTCCTGATTCAGGTCGAACCTGCCCCAGGGGTCCGGCCGGGCCGCCTGGACCTCTTGGGCCGCCTGGTACGTTTCCTAGGCCCACATTGCTCCAGTGACCAATTGAAGGTCCATCGGCCAATTAACTTATCCTAGGATTGACGTATGTATTCAGGACGCGAAGGCCCCCCTGGACCGAAAGGGAAACCAGGACTACCCGCCGCTGGGGGCCCACCCGGTCCCAAGGGTCCTCTCGGACCCTCTGGACGGCCAGGGCTTGCGGGACCCAGAGGAGACCCGGGTTACCCGGCCAACACTGGCTCCATCCTGCCCGGACCCAAGGGACCGGCCGGCGACCCGGGACCCAAAGGAAGTCCCGGAGTCTCCGGGCCCCCGGGTAGCGATGGCGACCCTGGCCCCAGAGGACCCAAGGGTCCCGAT
>JASAMZ010007824.1:0-37500 GCA_030248115.1 Linhomoeus sp. GSCO2_2 | reverse complement strand
CTGGCCTGGCTAGCGCTGGAGACTATGGCGTTCGTCGAAGTGCGGGTAAATGTTGTGGAGAAGTGGTCGATTTATTGGATCATCGCCATTCATAGTGAGTTTGATCGTGTGTCGTCGTCGTCGTCGTCGTCGTCGCCGTCGTCGCCGTCGTCGTCGTCGTCGTCGTCCTATTCCACCAAACTTTCAGCGATCCACGGTCTAACCATTATCATCATGCTAATCTGCTACATTTCACTTCTGATCGGCTCGATTCTGGGACGTCTCAACCTCCTACTCCCCTATATGATTTGTCAATTCGTCGTACTGATAGCGCGCATAGTTCTCGCCCAATGGATGATTATCGATGGAAAGATCGCGCCCTTTGACATTTCGATTCTGATAATGCCGGCCGTTCTACTGGTGGTCGTAGTCAAGCTGCTGCTGTGGTACGTCGTCTACCGCTGCTGCAGACATGTGGCCATGGAGAAGCTGCTGTACTCCTCGAATTGAAACCATGTGTGTGTTTTGAGGAAAATGATATCGTGTACAACTTCGTACCTACGAAGGTCAAAAGTGCAGACGTTTTGTGTCACGGCACTCAGAAAACGCAATCCGATGTCTCATGAACACACTGCAGGAGCGCACAAAACGTTGCGTGTTGCGTCTTTACCAGCGTGTACAGTGGGAAAATCACGACCCGCGAAGGCTGTGTAACAGAAACGGCTACCCAAAACGACGACGGGTGTACCTCTCAACTTCTCAACCCGTGCGCGCGCGCGCGGTGCCGAAAACTCGTTTCCATCCACTTGTGTTCCCGCGCGACTTTCTCCACTGTGCAGGTGACATTTATCATTGGCAGCTGGCGAGATGGCGATGGAAACCGTCAGTACACTTTCCTTTATCCTGCTGACCTTACCCCTTGCGGTCCAGGGTCAAGGGGCCGCTGGTTCAGACCCCTTCCTGTTCCCCTCCGGAGGGGTGAATTTCCGCGACGCGCTGCTGATGAACCTACTCTACCGATCGACGTTGGAGTACGGCGGCATGACGGCCGAGCAACTGCAAAGGCAGGTGGAGCTGGCCAATCAGCGGCCGCCGCCTTCGCCCTTTGGCGATCTTCCTCCTCCGAGTGGCGCCGGAGGTGGGGGCCAGCCGCAACCCAGCCTGCCACCGAGGGCCGCGAGGACCCGGTTCACGGTGGCACCCAACCCATTTCCACACGTGACCACGGCAGCTTCCCAAGGAGCAGACCCGTTCGCCGGCCTGCAAGGACCGCATCCTGGAAAGGCCGGGTCTGGTGGACCGCCACCCGGGGACCCCTTTGCAGGGTTTGAGCCTCCAGCATCGGGGTCAGGGTCTGCTGGAGCCACCAGGGGACAGCCCCCACCTGGGGACCCATTTGCGGGCTTCGAGCCACCACCAGAGTCAGGGTCTGCTTCAGGTGGTAACCCATTCGCCGGGCTTGGTCCACCACCATCTGGAGCCCAAGCGCCACCACAGCCAGCTGGAAACCCCTTTGAAGGATTCCCTTTGCCAGATGGCGAGTCAACCCCTCCACCAAGCCTCCCAGCATCTCGCAACCCATTCGACGCAATCGAAACCAGAGGCTCCCCAGCCAGTGGATCTGGCAATCCCTTTGACGCCATTGAGACCCGTGGTCCTCCTCCTCCAGCCAGTGGATCAGGCAACCCCTTTGATGCCATAGAAACCAGAGGACCACCACCTGGTGTTACGACACCCCCAACAGCACACCAATGTTAGCACGTACATATATCGCCACACAATTGCCTGAAAACCGAAGCTATCCCACCCGTGTGTATTACGAGTCTATCATACACAAGTAGTAGTAGTACCTCCTCAACAGACAGATACAATGGGACCTGGGATGTCAGCCATTTCTGAGGTCCAGTCTCAGCGTCTGAAGAACCACTTCGGTCAATGTTGTTAAAACATGTTAGGTGATATTCTAAAACTGGGTGGTTCAACGAGCCTAAGTGAGCGTCTCTTTCTTCGCTGATATCATCGCCAGTTCCACCTTTCACTTTGGCAGTGTCTTTTGGCTGTCTGGCGTCGTCGTTCCCTGTGGAATGGCTCGGTTTCAGCAGTGAGGCGGGATCGATATCCCTCATGATTTTAATGCTCCTTGGTCGCCTGAAGAGACGATTACGGTAGTTATGGGAAAGCGGAGTGGGTACACACTGCCGGTACCTTTCCGTTGTCACAAAGGGGCTGTTGTCGAAGGGGCAGAGGCGTCCGAAGCAGCCCTGGAAGGGAGGGCATGTGAATATTCAACTCGCACACAGAACGATAAACGCAATATTTTGACTGCGACAAAACTAATCAGCAACACCCCACTCACAAAGTGGCTCAGTTCGGTGGCGGAGTAGACGTCGTCCACCACGACCGCAGGCGGCATTACAGTACCATTGTCGCCTGCAACAGGGCATGCTAAAGTATCTACTGCAGTGTACAATGGGCGCAGACCGTAACGCAACGTCACCCACCTGAAGCAGAGCAAGGCTGCAGTTGCAGTTTCCCAGTATAATCCCCGGTGGGAAATGGGGGTTTGGGCCTCTCTGACGACCACTGAGCGCCCCGCTTGCGAATGAAGCGAGCCCGGACGCGTCGTACTGACGACGACGACGCTTCTTCGCTGTCGCCCATTTCGCTTCAAGTGTGGGCGCAGACACAATTCGACGCGATTGCGCAGCTACGACAACGATTGCCAAAGTCAGACGGAGGCCTCGCCGAGGGTCCCAAAGCTGCAGAACGCCTTACGAACCCATTTATCGAAGCGCAAGCACAGTGGTAAGAAAAGCAATGTTAGGTGCGAACCAAGCTGACTGCCTTTTCGAGAACAAACGCAATCACCACTACCGTATATCGTCGATCACAACTGGACAGAAATCTTCACAGAGGCCTGCTTCTCCACGACCTTCATGAGGTGAAGACAGAGCTCCTCGTGGTACGGTAGCGTCACCACCTGCAGTGAAACAACTCTGCAAGACTCTAGAGCTACCAAAAGTGGCCACGCTCAAGCGGCGCGCCTTCCGTTCTACCAAATACCGTAACCCGCCCAATAGTGGTGCAGTTCAAATAATGGTGCATTGCCTCTACGGTTTGGAGTGTGCGGGCACCACTATTTGTCGGTTTACGGTAGTAGTTACATGTACCTGAACAGCTATGGGCAAGCCGGCGCTATTTTTGCACCCCTCTCTAGCCGCCCGATACAGAGGGTTCTTCGTGTGCACTTGGTACTCCTTCTCAGACTTCTGGTCGTCCTCGGAAGTGACGCGCGTCACTGGGACGCTGCCGGCGACGTAGTCGAGCAGGTTGTAGAGACTGGTAGAAAAGGCGGCCGCTGGCACCTGACCTATAAGAGAGCACGACAGAAAAAGTTGCAAGTGCCGTCATTGCAAGTGCGAAGCAAGCTCTACTTCAGTCGTTGTTGTTGTTGTTGTTGTTGGTCGTCATTTTTGAAGCGCGCAAGTTTACGAAGGTTGCAGCTTCTGACTCATTCTCAAAAGTCGATCGCGACCTGCTACTCGGATACCGTAACCCATATCTCACTCACTAACCCGTGAAGCGATTGGGAATGGCGGGCAGCGCGAAACCCGGCACAATCAGAGCGTCGAGGCCGGCCTCCGTCCAGCGCTGCGTGAACTCCCACCTGAGGGAGCACATGAGGGTCGCTTATTAGAGGGGGGGGGGGGGGGGGGGGGGGGGGAGGCGCTTATTACAGGGGGTCGCCTACCTATTTACTCCGCTCTAGAGGGGTCGCTTATTAGAGGGTAGCGCTCATAAGAGGTTTTACGGTACTCCACAAGTCCAAAACTGGAGTGCAGTGCTTCAACACTACAGTACCTGTAGCAGTCGACGTGGGCGAAGACGTCTCTGAGGTGCTTGAGGTCGCGCACGTAGCTCGACAACATCGTGGCTGCCACCGGCCATTTGGGCGCCACAACAAGCGACAGCAGCCGACGAAGGAACAACGGCAACTGAGACAGAAATTGGGCAATTGATCCTGTTTTGTTAGTCTTGGAAAAGAGGCAATTGCAAAAGGAATACCGTAATTGGATGGAAGAAGGGTTGAAAGAGGGGGGGGGGCGCTTATGTAGGAGAATAGGGTTTCCTACATACATACTTTTGCTACTGTGTGTTTCCGTCCGCTGCTGTTTCTCTGTTCCCCGCGCCCTCGTGTGTTTGTTGTAGTAGGTAGGTTACTGTAGCGCCGTATTCGCCGGTTGATAGGCAGGCGGCTGCAGTAAGTGTCCCTTCTTTGTTCCGCGCTGTCTCGTCGTTCCCACGCTGTTGACGCGGACGCTCGATTGCGTAAGACAGTTTTGTGGCGCGCGCGTATGTAGCTAGCTAGCCAGCGTTGTGCGCGCCCCCTTCTTTGTTAGCGCCGTGCGTTGCGTACGTCGTGGCGATAGATAGTAGCGCGTCTTCGCCTTCCATATAATCGTCGATACGCGCTGCCCCTCTTCAGTCTGCTCCCTGCCTTTTCTCGCGTAGAGAAGTGGAGAGGCTCGCGCGCTGTGCTGCTTTGCTTTGGCTTTGTGGGTGTGTAAGAGTCGCCGTGCGCCGGAAAACGACTGAGAGACGCACCGCACAGAAGCACTGCATAGTTGCACGGTTTTGGGTGGTTGTTGCGTCGTCGGTCGGCCGCGAGAGCAGCCTCGGGCGCCGTCGGACGAGTGGGAGAGAGGCTCCTGGGTCGGTTGTCGGCCAGGAGGTGGCTCTGGAGAGAGTGTGAGCTGGTTCTCAGCCAGAGGAGGCTGAAGGAGGAGTCGCCGGAGGGCTGAGAGCGCAGCGGTGGGCTGCCTGCCGTCGGACCAGCAGGTGGAGGAAGGCCCATCGTGCTGCAAGTGGTGTCCGAGAGACAGGATAGCCAGTGCAGTGTGGTGACTGCAGAGCTGTCGGAGCAGCTGGAACGGAGGCACAGCTGACTGAGATCGGCTAGTCTGAGATCAGTTGCAGCGCTGCTTCGAGCACAGCTTGTGAAGTCTCCTGACGCTCTGAGTCGTCGGCTCAGCACGAGAGCTTGGGTGAGCGCTTTGGCTGAGAGGGTCAGCTACAGGTGCACGCCGCCGCTCTCTGAAGGTGCTGACGAGGTGTCCTACGCAGCGCTGAGGCTGGTAGAAGATCAGGAGGTGCCTGAAGGCTTTCACTGAAGGAGAGGCGAAAACAGGTGAGCTTGCGCAGCCCTGTAAAGAGTTAGAGGAGAACTCTATTCGCCGCCGTCTATGGTAAAGACGAGAAGTGGAGCGCAGTCCTACCCTGAGACGTCCAGTATGGAGACTGATGACGTGGTGGGGACGTGTTGCTTCTGTGAGGAGGAGGTGCTGTCGTCGCAGTATCCCATCACGTGCGCAGGGCGCTGCGGGCGCATGTCGCATGGTGACACGGAGCACAACTGCATCCCAGACGACCAGGTAGACTTGGCGAATGGCCCGTGGACTTGTGGAGCTTGCCGCGTGGCCCGGAGAGCCAGCCAGGCGCCAGTCGCCAATGCTGATGAGACGCCAGTCTTCAGTCTGAATGGGGGTGGCAGTGGTGGAGGAGACGGCAGTCAGCCTCGGCAGCAGAGTAGTGCTGGAGGAGCGATTGACGTGCAGTCGCTGCTGACGCAGTTGGCTTCAGTCATCGACCAGAAGCTGGATCAGAAACTGCAACCTCTGAGTGGCAGTGTGACGAGCTTGGCGAATCGCGTTGGGCAGCTGGAAGGGCAGACGCCAGTGTCGGCTGCGTCGACGACGAGTAGGGCTCCAGTTGCGCCAGTTGCGTCAGTCGCTGGGACGCCACCCACGACCACGGTGCCCGCTTCAGTGGCCGCGCCAGTCGCGCCGTTGCCGGCAAGTGGAACGGTGGGCAGTGGAGTCAGCAGCGCGCCAGTTTCGTCAGGGCAGATGGTGACGCCTGGTGGAACTTCAACGTCCCTGCCAGTGACCACTGCGAGTGGCACGCAGGCGACGACCACCACGGTGTTCAGCCAAGCCGCGTTGGGAGGAATTCCCAGTGTCAGAACGGCCCCAATGGCAGCCCCGCCAGCGGCGCCGCCACCAAATCTGCCTCCCATGCCAGGGCCAACGTCGTTGGTGGGGCAAGGAGAGTGGTTGTGGACGCAGTTTGGTGGTTGGACGTGGACGCCCAGGGCGATCGCGCCAGTGACTCCCGCTGGAGGGCAGGGTGTGCCAAGTCAGACAGTGCTGACCAGTCGAGATATGGGAGCGCTGCCACACTTCCGTGGGGAGGTGGGCAGTGACTGGAATGGATTCCAGAGGGCGTTCGAAGACCGAATGGTGGCCACGCAGGTGCCCAGGTCACTGTGGTTGGTGACGCTGCAGTCCTTTCTGAAGGACCACCCCTGCGAGCTGGCGCACCAGACGCGGGAAGCGCTTGGCAGCTCTGCCAACTACGATGCAGTGGTGGCAAAGTTGGCGTCAGTCTACGCCGACAATAGGCCAGCGCACACCTGCCAGAAGGAGTTCTTCAATAGAGGTTGGAGAAATGGCAGTGAGTCGATCGAAGCGTTCGTGGCGGCCTTGCGAGGGCTAGTCTACAAAGCTTGGCCGAACCAGCCTACGCTCTGGGACAACATGGTGCGCGACCAGCTGTTGCGAAGTCTCCCAGATGATCTGACTGCATCTGCCTACGCTGTCAGCGAGTACAAGAGTTTGGAGGGTCTCTGTCAGTACATTCGCAATGTGCTGGACGCGAGGAAAGGGACCACTGAGAAGCCTGCCATGGGAGGGCAGAGTGGTCGATCTGGTCAGAAGAAGGCGTCGGTCGAAGGAGGCGCCCAGGGTGGTCGAGGAGGCGGACAGCAGCCCAGCGATGCCCAGTCTGGTGGCAACAGGGGGCAGCAGCGGCCCACTGACGCCCGAGGCTTCCCTTTGCCTGAATGCTTCAGCTGCCATAAGTTTGGCCACGTGGCGAGGAACTGTCCCACCAAGCCTCCACCTGTTGAGGTGAAGCAGGAGGGAGTTGGTCAGCTGCAGGGCAGTTTGCAGAGGGTGGAACAGCCGCCACTGCCTCCCCAGGAGCTGACCTGGGAGGAGGTGTCCGCAGAGATGGACAGGTATGAAGCTGAGCGCCAGCGGAGGGTGAACGCGCTCCAGAAGCGAGACGCCCTGAGGGGAAGGTGCTCCAGCGAGGCCTCCTCTGGAGAGGACTGTGAGTCGGTTGGTGACCAGGAGGGAGACCCTGGCTTTGGACAAGCCAGGGCGGACCCCCCAACGGCTGACAAGGGGTGCCAGGTGGTCCCAACGGCTGAGTTTGGGTGCCAAGTGGGAGCCCCTGGCTTGGGACAAGCCAGGGCGGACCCCCCACGAGAGACTGCAGAGCAAACCGGCCTGGAGGGTGAAAGCGGAAGAGCGGCTAGTCTGCTCGCTGAGGAACCCCAGGTGCGCGGTCACTGCCACCAGGTGCAGAATGTCCCTGGCGCGCCTTCCAAGGTGCAGAAGGCCAGGAAGGTCGGTGGTGTGCGCCGACGGGCCAAGAAGAAGCTGGACGTGGAGGTGGACGGCCAGTCGACCAAGCTGGGCCACAGCGGCAACTGCCAGAGCCACTCCAAGGCCAAGCAGGGGCTGAAGAAGGCCAGCCAAGGATTCCACTGGGAGCCTGGGTCCACTGGTCATCGATTTCTGTCACCACGACGTCTGGACGAGGAAGTCGTGGGCAATGGGGAAGCCGGGTTCGACCCCACCCCAGGGAGAGCGGGGAGCCCCCATCCCACAGCCATCGGGCTGGCCCACGTGAAGATCAAGCACTCGCTGCAGAGCAAGGAGCTTCTGCTGCGCCAAGGATCGCTTCGACCCCCCTGAATCGATCGAGGGCGATCGATGCAGCCAGGACGGAGGATGTAGGAGAATAGGGTTTCCTACATACATACTTTTGCTACTGTGTGTTTCCGTCCGCTGCTGTTTCTCTGTTCCCCGCGCCCTCGTGTGTTTGTTGCAGGGGCGTGCGGGGGGGGGGGGGGGGGGGGGGGGGGGCGGGGGGGGGGGGGGGGGGTGGTGTTTTTTTTTTTGTTGTTTTTTTCCTGTTTTTTGCGCGGGGGGCGGGGGGTTTTTGTGCTTTTGTGCTGGAGGTCTTAATTTTTTTTTTTTATTGGGTCCGAGCGAAGCACTGTCACTATTTATTGCGCCGCAGGCTAGCGTTTTTTTTTTTTTTTTGGGCGAGGGGAGGCGTGTTTTTTTTTTTTCTCCGCGCGCAGTATTTTTTTTTTTTTTTTGTGCCGCGGGCGGCGGTGTTTTTTTTTTTTTGTCGCGCAGAAAGCTTTTTTTTTTTTTTTTTGCGGCGGGGGAAGCGGCGTATTCTTTTTTTTGCTGCGGGGGGAGGTTTTTTTTTTTTTTTTTGTCGCGCAGAGGCGGATTTTTTTTTTTGTGGGTGTCATGGGGGGGCGGGGCGGGCGTGGTGTGGGGGGGGGGGGAAGCCCCCCCCCCCCCCTGGCTACGCCACTGGTTTGTTGTAGTAGGTAGGTTACTGTAGCGCCGTATTCGCCGGTTGATAGGCAGGCGGCTGCAGTAAGTGTCCCTTCTTTGTTCCGCGCTGTCTCGTCGTTCCCACGCTGTTGACGCGGACGCTCGATTGCGTAAGACAGTTTTGTGGCGCGCGCGTATGTAGCTAGCTAGCCAGCGTTGTGCGCGCCCCCTTCTTTGTTAGCGCCGTGCGTTGCGTACGTCGTGGCGATAGATAGTAGCGCGTCTTCGCCTTCCATATAATCGTCGATACGCGCTGCCCCTCTTCAGTCTGCTCCCTGCCTTTTCTCGCGTAGAGAAGTGGAGAGGCTCGCGCGCTGTGCTGCTTTGCTTTGGCTTTGTGGGTGTGTAAGAGTCGCCGTGCGCCGGAAAACGACTGAGAGACGCACCGCACAGAAGCACTGCATAGTTGCACGGTTTTGGGTGGTTGTTGCGTCGTCGGACGGCCGCGAGAGCAGCCTCGGGCGCCGTCGGACGAGTGGGAGAGAGGCTCCTGGGTCGGTTGTCGGCCAGGAGGTGGCTCTGGAGAGAGTGTGAGCTGGTTCTCAGCCAGAGGAGGCTGAAGGAGGAGTCGCCGGAGGGCTGAGAGCGCAGCGGTGGGCTGCCTGCCGTCGGACCAGCAGGTGGAGGAAGGCCCATCGTGCTGCACTTTTGGGGGGGGGGGGGGGGGGGGGGGGGGGGGGGGGAAATTGGGAAGTGGGGGGTTGGCAAAAAAAAAAAGGGGGGGGGGGGGGAGGCGGCCGCCCCCCCTTTTCCCCCCCCCCCCCCCCTTCAGAAAAGCCATAGTTCTCTTGAGGGGGGGGTCTATGTCCTCCGCGCTCAGTTTGTCCAGGAGGAAAGCGCCATTGTCCGGCAAAAGGCATTGCTGTACCATCGACGCTGCCTTGTGCGGGGGGGGTCCCACGAGGGGCGTCATACGGTGCCGGTGGGGTCCGGGTCGCTCCACCACCTCGAGCACGGCCCGCTTGCAGCTAGAAGCCAAAGATCGCGTTCAAAAATATGTCAGACAGAAAAAGCAGCATACACTCAAAATGACTGGAAAAGTCACAAATACTGGCGCATGTGAAAATGCCGACAATTGTCAGGCTGGTCTTCACAAAGTATTCTAAGTTTTGCTTCATTTGTCTTAGAGTTCTCAGGGTCAAATTTGTCACAAAAGTTACACTACTCCCTCCCTCACGCGGGATGGAAGTCGAAGAAGCCGTCTTCCACCAGGAAGCCGATTCGCAAGGGCCGATCGGAGAGCACGATCTCGGATTCGGCTCGGAAGGGCACCGGCGCCGTGTGGGGCACCGCACGGAAGTAGGCCTCTGAAAGAAGCGCTGGTCCCAAATACCATAGGTCCTCCAATCAGCGCCCTAGGCGCTTATTTCTTTCAACGACCCTCTAGAAGGGCGCGTAGTGGGGGGGGGGGGGGGGGGCTTGTTAATTCGACCCCTCACGACTGCTAAGATTTGCCCAAAATCTGTTTTTGTCACACTTTCGCGTACATTTCAGTCTCACTCTCAACTACTGTATTCCTACAGTTCGCCGTTGTGTTGATATTTTTCGAAAAATACGGTATGTATGTATGCACGTATACACGGCTGTAGCTAATACTGCAGAAACCTCTGAACATCAGTTCCATGAGAAAGCGATTGGCTTCCACATCACGCGTGAAGAAGCCCCATCCCAGGCCGAGACGACCTTGGCCCGGCACGGCCGACAGAGCGTTGATCGCCTTCAGGCGACCTGAGAATTCAATCGTTACAGAATTGCAAATTGCAGAAATTTTAGCAACCATACGCACTAAGGAACCCTTATCAGCCACTATAGCTATCAAACTCCCAAATTGAGTGTATGACTAGAGGTTGCCACACCAGGAAATCAGTTCAAAGAGACAACCAAACCCGAGCAAGGCTTGAGAGTGACCACTCCAGAGCAGTGCGCGGGAATTCGTTGACTGCCGGCCAAGTCGCTCACCAGACCGAATGGACTGCCCCCAGACGCCACCAGGCAGGCCTCGCCTCCACTGGAACCTCCGGGCGTTCTAGAAATTTTGAATTCTTTGGACTCTCATGTATTTCAGTGCTGCAAGTGGGACTGTCAGATGGTAGGTATGTTGTTGTTTGTGCAACTGACTGTGGAAAATGTCATACATAGGTGCGCACAGGGGGGCACCTTCCCCCCCCCCCCCCCCCAACCCACGGCCAACTAAAAGCCTGAGGCGATATTCTTTAGTCATTTTGGCCGTCACAATTGAGAAAAATAATGTTTTGGCAATTTTAGGGCATTTATGGCTGTTGTTTGGGAGCTCCAAGAACGTGATTCTTGTTATTGTCACCCCCTCCTCTCAAAAATACGACCCAACCCCCCCCCCCCCCTCTCTTAGTCTAACGACCACTCGCACCTAGGCTGTTATGATATCTGAAACCCATCTCATGTGCGTCAGTGCACCTGTCCTCCATGTGTGGATTCTCCGTGGTTCCATAGAGGACGTTGGAGCAGGAGTAGCTGAGCAGAGCCTGTGGGACGTTGGTGCGACAGAAGGGCAGGGCGCCCAGTCGTCTCAGATGCTCGATGATGGTGCACGTCTCCTGGCGGGGACCTTCGGCTGCCATTTTGATCAGGCCATGGGTGATGGCGTAGCCCTTCATCTGAAGCGTGGTCATGCGCCTTCCGTTCTTCAGCGACATATGTAGACGCGATTGCTCCTGAGGCTGGGGGGGGGGGGGGGTTTATCAACAATCTCGTTCCTGTTGGCCGTTGGTAGGGGGTGTAATCCCCCTCCCCAAATGGCACCTAGTGTATGTTGAGCGACCGTATCCGCAGTACTCATGGACCACATTCAATAACGATTCTCATTTCCCAACCGCGTTATTGTCCTTGACGCTGAAGGGCATGCCGAAGAGTGGCGGCTTCTCAGCGGGTCCACCGGGCGGATAAGCAGCGTCCAAAGCGGCCGCCTCTTCAAAGCACTCGGCCACCCACTCGACGACGCAGTTGAAGCGCTTGTGCACCTCGATGGAGCGCCACACAAAGGCCTCTGTCGCCTCAGTGGCGCTGTAGCTGCCAGACTGGAGCGCTTCTGAAGCGACAAGCCGATTTGCGCTCGTCGGACTACCGCACACCTGGGACACGGTAGAAATCGGCAGAACCTCTCAATTCCATGAAATCCAACTCAGTGATTCGCTTCCACTTCGTCGTGTCCCCTTTGGCCAGCCGCTCTTCAAGTTGCTTCATCTGACTGAGGCGCTTCTCGCGCAGTTGGACCGCCAGAGCTCGCCTGCTGCGCTTCAGCGCCAGAGACTGAAATTGGAAGCACAAAGAGTAGATGCTATGGTCAACTTCGACGTGCACTTTCAATTCAACAGCCCACCATGAAGAATCGCCAGCCCCACCAGCCGGCCAGGAACGACAGCAACAGTTTGGCAGCGAAGCCGCAACTGAACCACTCCCCAAGTGTCGCGGGCAGCATTTTGACTGAGAGGGTACTGTTCGGTTCTTGCACGTACGCGGCGACGTTCGCTCGTCTCTTTACTGGAGTGTAGAACCCGGATCAAACGCCAGCAATGAGCAAACCCTGTTTCCAACCACTTTCGACGAATCTTTTGAGAGACGACCAAGATAATAACCGGGTTCGCAGTTGTTATACGCATGCAAATTTGTTACAGTATTAGGGGTACCACGGTACCGTCAGGCAAACGAGCGATTGGACCTCAGAACGGCAAAATGACAAAAGGTCGACCCATTTTGTCCTGCAGAGCACAGTTGCCAGCCGTTCCATATTCTGTGCCGGTTTCGGTAGCAGATGCGGCCATGCAAGAATTATCCTGCTTCCTTCGTCGATTAGTAGGTTAGGTAGATCATTACTTTGACTCAGAATCACACATATCGCCACTTGGAGGCGATATTGCTGATGTGGCTGGTCGACTCCTCTTCCAGTCACCTAATGTGCACAGAATGTACGAATGCTACCGTGCCAAAATATACTATCAGTACACTTGATAGTAATTGTAGTGATGCTGCAAGCGCATGTGTATATCATACATCGCATGTGTTCACTTGCTTTGCTAACAAAGGTTAGCAGAGTGCGTAGAAACCATTGCTTGATGCCCACCCTCCCACAATCCCATGTCATGACATGTACCTTACCTACCTAACCTACGTAAGCACTGACACGAATCTCCGCTGGCCGGTATCCCATTTCAATCCCCTTTGCAGCGAAGGCAATTATTTCCGCGGCCTTTGGCAGGTTGAATGGGACGCCGACGGAAACTGGACATTCGTCGTCTGTGGTCTATTATCTTTCCCGGCATCTTATCTTCCTCTGCGCTGGCACAGAGAAGAAGAGAGGAGAAAGAAGTAGTCAGTTACCTTACCATCCCCAACTGGAGTGGGGTGAGCGCCGGCGGCTTTGAGAGTAGACTAGACCTATCAGTGTCGGTGTTAGGTGCAACCTGTACCAACGTCGGTTCCCTACCTCTACGCACCTTACGTCACACTAGTCACCAGAACAGGGGCAGCCAGTCAAGCGAAATACGTAAGTGTATCCAGCCGAAACGACACTACCTACACATAAACATAGAGTAATTGAATTGGCTGCTGTAGCAGAACCAAAGACAATGGAGGCGGAAGAATTTCGCAAGTGGGGCAAGGAGATGGTCGACTTCGTGGCCGACTACTGGGCCGGCATACGAGACCGGAAGCCTCTCCACAACGCCAAGCCCGGCTACATCTGGGACGTGGTGAGTGGCATGACATCTGTGCACTGCAACTACCGTAAATCCTCCAATAAGCGCCCCCTCGAATAAGCGCCCCTACTCCAATAAGCGCCCCCCCTCCAATAAGCGCCCCTCCTAGAGGTAGGTTGAAAAATAAGCGCCCAGGGCGCTTATTGGAGGATTTACGGTATACTCCAACCAAAAATCAGGGTATCACTTCACTTTCATGTCTAGGTGCCAGGGGAGGCTCCAGAGCAGCCTGAAAGCTGGAGACAGATTTTCGCAGACTTGGAAAACGTCGTGCTGGACAAGGTCTTGTTTCTATGTTCAACGATCGCCAATTCAGTCGTCCTAGACACGTCATTTCCTTCAGAACACCAACTGGCACCATCCGCACTTCTTCGCTTACTACCCAACGGCGAACAGTTACCCCGCCGTCATGGCCGACATGCTGTCTGCAAGCGTCGGCAGCGTCGGATTCACATGGGTCCGTTCCACATGCTTTTATGGGTCTTGAATTCATCTCCATTCAACCTTCAGAACTCGAGTCCCTCGATGACAGAGCTAGAGCTGGCCGTCATGGACTGGATGGCCAAGCTGCTGAACCTCCCCCAACACTTCTACAACTCCTCCCCTGGACATGGCGCTGGAATGATACAGGTGGCGACTTCTGTGACAGAAGCAACGACCATCAGTTTGAGTGGGATCTATTCCAGACGACGGCCAGTGACTGCACTCTGGTGTCACTGCTGGCGGCAAGATCAAAGGCGTGCCGGGAGGCCAAGCTGCTTCCAGCGGACTTCTGGAACAGGCTGGCCACCAGTAGCTACGTTCCAGATGTGCTGAAGAGCATAATAGGTCGTTGGAACGGCAACGGCGCAACAACAGATCAACAGAAGCTAGCCGTCGAGCAAGGCTCGCTCATGCCGCGACTCGTCGCCTATTGTTCGGATCAGGTTTGTGGCTACATACGTTATGTATCGTACGCAAAATTTGTAGGATCGTACATATTATGTACTCTGCGGCTGGTCGTATAGATCATGTTCGTACCCGTGTATCAGGCCGATTTCCGGTCAGCAGCTACCGTAATCAACAACCGCTTTCTCAGGCGCACTCTTCGGTGGAGCGCGCGGCGCTCCTGGCGGCCGTCACCATGCGGAAGCTGCCGACGTCGCGCGAGGACGGTTTTGGGCTCACCGGCCGGACACTGGAATCGGCCATTCGACAGGACATCGCCGACGGACTCATTCCGATCTTCGTACACATGGATTGACTTCAGGCTGTCGCAGGCACGTTGTACAGTATGACAAATTCCAGCATTTAGGTGTGCGCCACTCTTGGCACCACCTCCTGTTGCTCGTTCGACAAGTTGCGAGAGCTCTCAGAGGTCTGCAACAGCTACGGAATCTGGCTGCACGTCGACGCCGCCTACGCCGGAAGCGCCGCCATCTGCCCTGAGTACCGCTATCTCTTCGATGGAGTCGAAGTGACTGCTCCCTCTTCTCACGGATTACTGTGGTGACAACAGTGGACATGCATACCGTAATGCTACTGTATGCACAGCTGGCCGACTCCTTCAACTTCAACGCCCACAAGTGGCTGATGGTCAACTTCGACTGCTCCTGCATGTGGTAAGGTGTTTCCTGTGTCGTAAACATAGTCAGTGACTAATTCTGTGTGTGTACTTGCTGTCAGTAGTGACAAGAGTTCTGGTTCAGGTTCAAGGACTACCGCGAGGTTGAACAGGCCTTCCTCGTCGACCCTCTGTACCTGAAGCACGACCATCAAGCCATGGCTCCAGATCTGAAGGTGTACTCTGAGAACATAGAACTCAATGCCGCGTATACTACTACACCGTCGGTCCGTTTCAGAACTGGCAGATCCCCTTGGGTCGGCGTTTTCGTTCCCTCAAACTGTGGTTCGTTCTGCGCGCCTTCGGTGCGGAGTACCTGCGAAATCACATTAGAAAGGTAATTAATTGTGGTGCCAAGACACTTACGACATCGGCAACCGTCAAAGATTGAGTGATTCTTATTTCTGTGGTACATAAGACGACATTATTATCATTCAGATGTGCGCACTGGCCGACTCGTTCGGCAGACTGGTCGACGGCGACGACAGGTTCGAGCTCTTCCTTCCCGTCTCTCTTGGGCTCGTCTGCTTTCGTCTTAAAGTGAAGTTTTGGATTTCTTTGGATTGTTTAATTGCCAACGAAATCATGGCACTTCACATTTCAGGGCGACAACGAGATGAATGAGAAGCTGCTAAAGGCCATCAACGCAGACCGACGTATCCACTTGGTGCCGGCCTCGATTGAGAATACCTACTTTCTGCGGCTGTCCATCTGCTCGACTGAAACGACTGAAGAAGACGTCAAATTCGCTTTCGATGTGATCTCTGAACTCGCGAATGCTGCTGAGAGCAAAGGGCAGTGATGTCAGTTGTTATTGTAGCATGGTATGTACCAGTTAGTCGGATGTGAGACAGGCCTTGCGGTCGATCGTTTGTAAATGTTGGCAGGCAGCCTCTTCGAACAGCTCCACTGGCCTTTGGAAAGGAAGCCACTGAAGTACGTAAACCAGACAATGCTGCACGCCAAGTGTGCGCCACTCTGGGCTCTCAGGTGTAACGTCCTGCCAACGTTGCAAACCAGGATTCCTCGAATGATTCGCATACTTCACTAGGATCAAAGCACGCACCACTCGATTTGGATCGATGTTACTTCCACTTGGTTTATTCTATAAATAGGCTGGTCGCGGCTGGCTGCTTGCTATATTGCTCTTCTATTGTCCCACCTACATGTAGATATACAGGGTTTTTATTTTAAAGTGAGGGGTCGGGAGCTTGAATAACTGTGACACTGGTGGGTGGATTTTGGTGAAACTTAAACCAAGATAAATTCAATATGTACCATAGCTCGTGCTAAAATTTCGCGAAAATCGGCCACGCGTGGCGCCTGCGCGACCGCTTGAAAGAAGGTCTACTTTTCAATAGGAGTCGTTCTCCCTGGCTGAAGTGGAGGACCTCCTGCTGGAGGACGAGGATCTGCAGCAGGAGGTCCTCCTCTTCGGCCAGGAAGAACGGCTCCTATTGAAAAGTAGACCTTCTTTCAAGCGGTCGCATAGACGCCACGCGTGGCCGATTTTCGCAAAATTTTAGCACGAGCTATGGTACATATTGAATTTATCTTGGTTTAAGTTTCACCAAAATCCACCCACCAGTGCCACAGTTATTCAAGCTCCCGACCCCTCACTTTAAAATAAAAACCCTGTATATATGTCGCAGGAGGAAGTGCAATCCAGGGAGAAGTGAAATCTTCGCTGGAAAACGGCCGATTGCACCAAATCCGGGAAGAAGTGCAATCTCGCTGCGCGCGGCGCTGCCCCCCCCCCCCGCTCCCGCCGCTTGCGTAGATGCGAAAGCCGCCCCCCTCCCCCCCCCCCCCCCCAAAGCTATCGCGGCCCCCTCCCCCTCGTCTCAATGCGCCTTTCTCGTAGTCCGCGATCATATCTCACAGTGGGCGATGTAACTCAGCACATGATCCGTTGGCACACAGCAGCTGGCTGGGAAAACATTGCTGCGCTGCGACGACTTCATCTCAGCCATGACGTGACGAATTTGTACCACGAGCCAAACGACCTTTGGCGGGTGGTTTGTCCGATCCAATTATCATACGTATTTTGTGAACCGCAAGATCAGCGAGGCCGGCCTAGCCTTACGAGGCCCTTTGCTAATTACCTAGATCGGACAAACTAACAAACTAAGGTCACCTGGCTAAATTTGGCCGTGAGAGTCTAACATCTGCTTCCACTCCACAAGCACATCGTCAGCTGGCGCGCGAAACGCTGACATGGTGGTGCCCATTCTCATGGTTCTCATCTTGAACAAAACAAAGCAAATGGGAAGCGATAAACTAGGAGAAAGCAGCGCAACGTTTGGCTTCGGTTGTACATCTCTTGCAGTACCTCCAGTTTCATACTCAAGCCGCCGAAGAGAGTGGGGGGGGGGGGGGGGGGGGGGGGGGGGGGGGGGTGGTCGTCGCAGTGCGCGAGGAGTGTGGGGCTTTCGCATCTACCCAAGCGACGGAAGGGGTGGGGCGCGCCGCGCGCAGCGAGATTGCACTTCTTCCCGGATTTGGTGCAATCGGCCGTTTTCCAACGAAGATTTCACTTCTCCCTGGATTGCACTTCCTCCTACGACATATACAAGGTTTTTTTAGGTGACCACATTTTGTTTTCGAATAACTTTTGCAAGGGGCAACGAAAATATGTGAAACTTGGCACAAAGATAGACCTATGTATAAGGTTTTGCTACGAATTGATGCCGTCGAAATTGGTTTACCCGTTAGCAAACCGCGGCGCGTCCCGCAAGGGCACTCATTTCGCCGATCTCGGCGTCTTTGCCTCACTATAACTTGAGCCAGGTGAGAGATATTGAGACGTGGGTTGTACGGTTAGAAAGCCGAGAAAATAAGCTTTAATTTGGTGTATTGACGGCAAGAAACAATGGCCTATGCGGAAGAATAAGCAAGCGACAATTCACCCGAATCGGGCGGAACGAGCCCATTACGTGGAGGAGAAGCTGGCCACGGCGGCGCGGGGCCGATTTTCGTTTCCGTCAACGTATCGCATTGCGTTTTTCTCGGCAACGAGCAGATGAATCAAGCCATATTGGACAGCAAATTAAAGCTTACTTTCTTGGCTTTCTAACCGTACAACCCGCGTCTCAATATCTCTCACCTGGCTCAAGTTATAGTGAGGCCAAGACGCCGAGGTCGGCGAAATGAATGCCCTTGCGCGACGCGCCGCGGCTTGCTAACGGGTAAATCAATTTCGACGAAATCAATTCGTAACAAAACCTTATTTATAGGTCTATCTTTGTGCCAAGTTTCACATATTTTGGTTACCACTCGCAAAAGTTATTCGAAAACAAAATGTGGTCACCTAAAAAACCCTGTAGATACTGTAGGTAGATATATGTACTATGTAGACACATGTACATACCGGGTGGTCCAAAAAAAAGTGGCACCCTTTGAGCGCTCACAACTTGCCCGTGCGATGGCCGATCCCGTTGAAAATTTGCACAATTATTTTCCCTTGTAGTACCAATAAACACACCACATTTCACCTAATTTTGTTGTACGGATCCAGAGTTGCAGGGTTGTGAATTTTCAAGTACTGTAGAAGATTTCGATCGTCTGTAACTTTTGCGTGGGTGAAGCAATCAAGGTCAAACTTTCACAGGATATACTCTGGAAGGTTTGCTACCTGAATACCATGACAGAGTTACAACTGTTTGGACGTGACGCACATGCGACTCTGTATTACAACTTCAGCGTGTGTGTCGCAGCAGACAGTCAAAACGATTGTCATGCAGCATTAGCGGCACTTCCAAAAAGTTGTGATTTTGCCATGGTATTTAGGTGGCAAACCTTCCAGAGTATATCCTGTGAAAGTTTGACCTTGATTGCTTAGCCCACGCAAAATTTACAGACGATCAAAACTTTCTCTACGAACGACAGTACTTTAAAATTCACAACGCTGCAACTCTGGATCTGTAAAATCAGATTAGATGAGATTTGGTGTGTTTATTGGTATCATACGGGAAAATAATTGTGCAAATTTTTAACGCGATCGGCAGTCGTACGGGCAAGTTGTGAGCGCTCAAAGGGTGCCACTTTTTTGTGGACCACCCGGTACATCTACCTCCGATGTACATTCGTCTCCGCAACCATGCAACACTTTGCAAAACTCTACGCAGAAATGGCGATTAGCCCAAGAGACACATACAGTAGGCAAGCTGGCCCTTACTCAAAACTTTTGATTAAACACGGCAGAATATAGTGAGTCGCCAGCCTTATGGAGTGAAGTCCTTGTGCCTTTTCCCTTTCCTTCGAGTGGAAGTCATGTTCGGTTCTCCGCTTCTCGGCTTCTTCTTCTTCTTCTTCTTCCTTGGCACTTCGCTCGCACATCAGTGCATGGATGGCGTCATTCCGAAATCTGGAGGTATCCGCAGCAAAAAGTGCCGTCACGAACTCACAAGCTGCGGTGCGCTGTTGGGCCTTCTACCGAATCCAAACATACGCTTACAGTGTACATGTCCGCAACTCCTGAAGAAAATTATAGTTTGAAGAGAATTATATCTTCACTTGCTGCTGCGAAGGCGACGATTGCAACAGGAAATATGGGACAGAAGGGAACGAGTCGATTGCGGAGAAGTTCTTCGCGTACCAAAAGGAGAAGAAGCCAGGGGAGCTGTTCTGCTACGAAGGGGAGCGACCCATAATCGCAAAAGTCGACGAGTCCTGTCGTTCCTGTCTCTCCTACTACAACGCAAAGAAAGGGTCGAGGAAGTACCAGTGCTCGAAGGAAGTGTGCGCCCATCATCACTCGAAGCAGAAAGGATTTGAAGGAGGCTGCTATCAGCTGGAGGGCTCTACCACAGAAGTCGAATGCTGCTGCAGTTCCACCAGCGGCTGCAACGGCGAGTCCCAGTTCGACCCCAGGGAATTCACAACGACCACAACCACTCCGACGACCTCAACCAGTACGACGACGACGACGACAACCACAACGACGGCCACAACCACAACGAAGACCACAACCACAACGACGACAACAACCACAACGAAGACCACAACCACAACGGCGATCACAGCCACTACGACGACCACAACCACTACAACTGCCACAACCACTACGCCGACCACAACCACTACGACGACCAAAACGGCGCCCACTATTACCTCAACGACGAGCACTACCACAGCTGAAGAGGCTATCACTACTACAAGCCGCCCAGCTGGTTCCACCTCAAGAGCATCTACAAGCACACTGGATGGTGGAGGAGGTGCAACGACTACTTCCACTGCTACTGCTACAAGCGCCACCACGTCTCTGGATACTGGCGGCTTCAACTGGTTTCTTTTCGTCCTTATTCCCGCGGTAATTCTTTTCGTGCTACTCGCCGCGGCTCTTTGCATTCTGCTGATCGTTCTTGGGCGAAGGAAGAAGCGGCGAAAGCTGGAAGAAGCAAAGAAGAAAGTTTCTTCCGTTTCGGAGTTTCGGAAGAAGACAGTTTCGGAGAAGCAGAAGAAGAGTGTCCTCACCGAATCCGATTCTCGTTCCTTGAAGTTCCGCGTGAAGAGTCCGAGTACAAGCGTCACCTTCCCTACCCAGATGTCGCAGAAGCGGGACGACACTCTGGAGAGTGTGGAGAGTCTTCCCACCTGGACGGACAAAGGGAGGGAGCGAGAAGGCTTCTCGGCGAAGCGCACAACCACCGAAGAAGAAGCTTCGAGCGGCGACGGCACTTCTACTTCGGAAGAAGAAAGAGAAACGGTCGACGACCTTCCAACGCGCACGTCCGAGGTGAGTGACACTTCTCTTATTCGGCACAGGAAGTACACTGTATGTAGTTCCATCGATCATTCAGCGGGCGCCGATGAGTCGTTCGGTGAGCGCTGGAGGGAGCGCGCGAGACTTCGACGTCGCCGTGGGAGCGCTCATGACCGGAACCGGAACCACTCAAACGACCGAGAAGTAGCCGAAGAGCGACAAATGACTGTGACGCAACCGAACTGATGTTCACTCAAAGTGATTCGCTACTCGTCCGACGACGCTTCGTTTTACTGCTCTCCCGCCGCCTCTTCTTGTACAGCTGTTGAGAACCCACCTTGCACATAGTTGCAAAGACTACGCTTTGTATAGAATTAGTCTCCACTCAGATTCCGTTGGAATTCCTTCGGAATCCAATGAAAAGGAATCCCGAGACCCATATTCCTCATATCGATGCCGCGATCAACGCATGTGAGATACATGCACGAATGCCGCAAAGCAAAACCAAAGGAATCGACAGCAAATCGAACTAGACGAAAGCAACGCGACTCCTTCAAATCTCAAAATAGTACGCGACCACACAGTAGGCATAGGCATCGTATTGACCACGACGAGGACAGCAAGCAACGAGGAGCACGGAAAGACCCCAGTTTCAAAAGAAAGAGAAAAGCGAAACCGATCGATTGACGTTTCGATTCGTCAGCCTGAATTCATGAAGCGCGAGCGTAATACCTCAGCCAACGGTGGCACTAAAAGCATTACACGTAAGCAAGCAGTCCGCTGCCACGCCGACGAGATCTCGTAATCACGCTTCACTGAAGAGGAGCGAGACCTGCAGTGACGCCAGACCGCAGAGCAGCAGCTGGTCAGCGCGCCACCAGTGGCCGTCCTCCTTCCGTCGCAAGCGCGAGTTTTGGACGAGCACCGTCTCTTGGCGATCCTGCATTTCTTCGCGCAGACGGTCGATCCAGTCGTCGACGAAGCTCTGGGCCCGACTCTGGGGCCGATTGCACCAACAATTGTCATCAATTGTACAACTTCATATCTCATTGAATACTGCACAAAATGCAGTAAAAGCGCAGAATGGAAGTGTCAGTAAGAAGAAGACGATGTAGTGTCCGGGAAACATAGTGGAAAGACCATTCCCTTCTCATATTGTAATGCATTGTAAAATGGATTGTACGTTGGTGCAATCGGCCCCCTGGTTCATCTCCGCCGGAGGATCACCCAGCTCGTCGTACACCCACAGGACGGCCAGGGTTTCGCGCTGCTCGGCTTTGAAACAGCGAAGGAATTCGGCGGCGCAGCGGGCGTCGCAGGGAACGAGGAAGGAAACCATCTTGTCCCACACAATGGTGAGACTGGATAGATTGGGAAAGAGGGTCAAGAGGCCGAAGATGTCGTAGTCGAGTGGGCGACGAAGCGCGACGAAGGACAGCTTCAGCGACTTCAGCGATGGGCGCACGAGACCCGTGAAGATGGGCTGCTCGAAGTCGAGCGGTGTGGAGATACCGGTGCCTCGTTGCAGGACCAGTTCAGTCAAGCTGTCGCCGCAGCCGCGGATCAGCTGCGACAGGGCAATCGCCGGTCGCAAACCCGGGGTTACGACGACGACTTTCAGGCTGTCGAGCGCCGGCACACTAGCGATAGCGATGGAAAACCGCTCCGCGGCGAGTACGCCCACCCCAAGGTCCCAGACCAGCAACTTGGCAGTGCGACGACAGCGCTGGGCCAGGCGGAGCCAGGCTTGCAGCAGAGCCAGCGAGGCGCCTTCCTTCCTACTCTCGAGCTCCAGGCAGAGACTGCTGGCCTTCAGGCGCCCAGTGAGATGCTGGAGTAACTCCACGGCCTGCTCGCCAGGAAGTTGGACCACTTCCTCCTTCTCTTCTTCAAGAGAGAAGCAAAATTGGACCGGGTAGACGCCACCCCATTCAGGACAGTAAGAAGCGGAGACGCGCAGTCGACGCGAGTGGCGCTCCCACGACCTACAAAGAAGCGTCGCCATCCACAGACAGCCTGCACCACGTCGGCCAGCACAGAGCGAGACACAAGAAACAGGGTGATCAGATTGCCCTCAATTCAACACGGAGTTGGAAACTAATTGCTTCTTTACATTTGGCGAAATTCGCTTCAAAGCACCTTCGCAGACCCAGATGAAGCTCCAAAAGTATTTGGGAAGGAAAGAAGACATTTAGCTATTATCTTCATGGCAGGGTAACGCTTACTTACGCTTTCTGATTCTCGACGTAGTCGAAGTCGCGACACAGGCATTTGAGAAGCAGCTTCGTCTTCAGCGGCAGTAGATTGACAATGGCCGTCTTCAGGTGCAGCGGCAGGGACAGAAGACGACTGACGCCGCTGCTCTCGACCACGGCAGAATCGGCTTCTTCGTCGCTCATTGGATTCTCTTCTATTTGACTTCTTTCCATTTCTGGCTGCTTCTCTTCGTCGTCAACTTTGCTGGAAGCCGAAGGCTGCGACATGATAGAGGCAGATCAGAGCGAGAGCGACTACCTACGCTAGACCGCCTTGCAATCGCCCATGAATGCCAATACCCTCTTTTCGCTGGAGAACTTCACGAAGCCTCTGGATATTTGCAACATCACCGATTTCATTTGAAATCAACTCTGGTTCACATTCAACGAACGAGTTTAAAAGCTTTACTCACCTATCTGCAATCTGTGAATACAACACTACATATCGACGCGTCTTCAAATCACGCATACAAATTCACGGTATGCTACAACTCTCAAATTCGCACGAGTACTACAACAGATCGCCACTAATAAGTTACATACTCGCAGAAATAAATGTCAGCTCCGGAAAGCCATCCTGATTCATTGTTTGTGTGGCGATCCGTTGCTGTACCGCTTGAATTTCGAACTGTTTGGTATACAGTAGCACGGACACGGTGATTTACATTCGGGATTCAAAATTCTACGACTTGCGGTCGATCTTCGTCTACATAAGTAAGGTGGCGTTGATTCTGTCGTATTAGACTGATATCACTGGGCGAAAGTACGTGTGCTGTTGGGGCGTTTCTAGGCCAAGAGAGCTACCCGCTTCCTTGTTGTACCGACCACGCAGGTCTGCCCACTCCATCCGCGCTAAGTGAAGTCTTGTTTGAAGCCGTCAGTGTCCATGTAATCGAAAACGTTACTCGCAGACAAGCTACTTTCACTTGCTGTGCCGGCTTGTTGCTAGCAGGTTACTGACCGGCCAACGTGCGTTCCCATCAGATCCGCTCATTCCCAGCAGGTAGGGGGTACGGTATCATGAAATTTCGTGAAATCGGTGTGGAAGAGCCGTGGTATCGCTGACAAGACGACCTACAGTGGTACACGGTCATACAATCCTTTCTCAGTCACGTGATCTCCTGATAAAGCGGCACAAATCGCGTCAATTGATCACAATACACCCCAGAGAAGATCACACACCGTCCTAAAAGCATCATCACACTCCACATTAGGCCAGTCCTCCATTCTGAGCCACCTGGGCGAACAGATGTCTGGAGATGACGACCCTCTGAATCTGAGAAGTGCCCTCGTATATCTGGAATATCTTGGCGTCTCGCATCAACTTCTCCACCGGATACTCGCTGTTGTACCCATTGCCTCCGAAGATCTGCAGTGATGTGTTATGAAGTTTTATGTTATGTAATGTGACAGTGTTATGAAGATGCACTGACCAGAAGAATAATGTCGATTCGAAGAAACGGGGCAGATATAGGACCGGTTTCGAAGTTTACATAACGTCTACCGACACAGTCATATCGTCAAAACATACCGTAAAACATACCGTGCACACAGAGAGATGTACTACACACTATAGGTACATAGTAGATAGCTGTAGCAATGGTATGGTATGCAATAGAGTGCACGGTACAGGAAACACACCAACGGTACAGCGCACGGGGTAGAGGGTACTTCTAGATGCGCGGGGGCGGGGGTCATCAGAGGGTGGTGGCTGGTGTACTACTACAGTGGGGGGGGGGGGCTTATTACAGCACTTACTGTAATGCCCAAACTCAAGCCTACAGTAGTACCTGGACGGCGTCCGCTGCCGCCCTATTGCACATGTCCGCTGCAAAAGCCTTGGCTATGCTGGCGTAGAAGCTGTCCTTCCTGCCCCTGTCCAGTTCCACTGCAGACTTGTACGTCACCAGTCTGGAGAGCTCGAAGTTGATCGCCATCTCCGCCAGCATCCCGGCGATCATCTGGTGCTGAAGAGAAAGTTATGATCAGCAAATTTGGGAAAATATTCACAAATTCAAATTTTAAAAACATTTTTCCAAAACAACATTTTCGAAGAGAATTTCTTTCAAGAAAAGTTTTTTAGAATATTCTATACTAAATTAAATAAAAAAAACTTTACATCATAAATGAACATTGGCACGGTCCCGACGCTACTTTCATGGTGGAATCTTCCTCAACCATGCGATTCGCGTGGCGGGGCATGTTCACGGCTTCGTTCGCAACCACAATGAAGTAGCAACCTGTGCAATGGGCACTCCGAAGGTCTTGCGCTCCAGGGCGTATTTGGTCGCCTCGTCCAGACAACGCCACAGGACTCCGCAAGCCAGGGCCGCAACCTAACAATGAAAGGTTGGATACGGTATTAGTAGACGCTACAGTATCCACCCATAATGTAAGCACCAAACACTACCGAGGGGCGCGTAATGTCGAACGTCTGCATGGTGACCTTGAATCCGTTGCCTTCGCCCCCGACCAGGTTCTGAACAATGACTCTAACGTGTAATTGTCAGTCTGACAATGGCGTTTTGCAAAATTCTTCGCCACGTCTCACCTCGTGCGGCACGCGAACGTCCTCGAAGGTCACGCCGGTGGTATTGGAAGCCTTCTGGCCCATGTTCCACTCCTGAAACGGTCTTCAAAAGGTTGCATTGCCATGCCAAACACATTGCTTGGGGGGGGGGGGGGGGAGGGAGAGGGCCGCATCCAGACCCACCCTGCACAACACTCGTACCTTTCTGCCCTTGGTAACTCCGGGAGAGTCGGCATCCACGATAAAGCCAGTGAAAGCCTTGCCAGCGGCCGCCTTGGGGTCTGGATTTGTTCTGGCCAGTACGTAGTACCAGTTGGCCAGTCCCCCATTGGTGATCCACATCTTCTGGCCGTTCAGCACCCACTCGTCCCCTGGACAAATGACACTGATGTTCGAATATAAAACAGTGTTTTCCAATACCACTACAGTTTCAGAGAGCCAACCTTTCTTCTCGGCTTTCGTCTTGGTGCCAGCGACGTCTGAGCCTGCTATTGGTTCTGTCACGCAGAAAGCCTGAAAATGTGATTTCTTTTCAAAAATTCACAACTTGTCTCTCGCACGACTACAGTAACCCAAATCGTCTACTCACAGAGAACAACGGCTCCTCCGTCATGGGAGCCAGATATTTCTTCTTCTGTTCAGCCGTCCCATGCACAACAATGGGCGTTTGTGCAAGCCCGTTGCCAGTCAGCGCCAAAGCTATGCCACTGCAGCCGTAGGATAGCGTCTCGTTCAGGATGCACAACTCGATGGCAGATAGTTCGGCGCCGCCTAGAAGTGATAGAGGGTGGTTTTTAGAGGCAATGGTACATACTGTAAATACTCTAATAAGCCACCACCATCGAATACGACCCCTTCCAATAGTACCACGCCTTAGAGGAAGGTTGACAAAACAAGCCTCGGGGGACTTACTAGAGTATTTGCGGTATACATATACGTGGTGAAAGTTATTTTTAGGCACGTCACAATTCTTGGCACTACAATGGACGATACAAAAATTTCCACCTACCGTACTCCTGGGGTACGGAGCAGCAGGCGTATCCCAACTGATGGAACTTCTTGAACAGCCCGTGGGGATACTGTAACGGTAATGGCACGGAACACAATGGCACAAATCCTGTGAGAAATTCACCAACCTCCCCAGTCTTGTCGTGGTGCTCCGCCGCTGGAATGATCTCTTCTTTCGTGAACTTCATTAGAGTATCCCTGAGCTGTAGGTGGTCCTCGGACAAATCTGCAACAATTTGTCACGCATTTGTACATGCTTTGTGCACAATAGGGCAAAAAATCCACACTAACCAAAGGACAATTCCGGTGGGACGGCGGTGCTAAGAAAACGCCGCAATCGCTGCGGCTTCAGTCTAGCGACTAGACGTCCAAAGCTCGGTGATGCAAGCATCTTTGGTTACTGCATGTAGTCACACAAATGACAGAACACAGAACAAAACAGGTTCAGTTCATTGAGCATAGAAGCGTCGAGCCGCTACAGCTTCACACGAAGTCAGAGGGAGAGAAACGATAATCTTTACTCTCTTCAAAACGTATTTACAGAGAGAATGCGCCTTCTCTGATTGACAAAACACTCTAGCCCTGAGCACCCTGCAATCCCCCGGATACACAGGGAAATTAGGCGAGCAAACAATAAATTGTTACAAATAAACGCTCTCCAAAACGTCACGCCAGGCCGCCCGACTGCGCGACTTTGGCGAACAATTTTCTAGAAATGACGACCCTCTGAATCTGGGAAGTCCCTTCGTAAATCTGAAATATCTTGGCGTCTCGCATCAACTTCTCCACCGGATACTCGCTGTTGTACCCATTGCCTCCGAAAATCTGGAAAGGGTTGGGCTACAATAGACCAGAGATACAAACAATGGCACGCGCCCTAGATTTGGAACGAATCTCTCACAGCACCCAAGCAAATTAGTTTTTGTTGGCTGACGTCTGAGGGGAGCATACGCCACTGGTTCCTCATTATAATTTGCCAGGGACTCCGTAGCCTACTATATCCGGCAATCGCGCCAGTTTGATTACCATATCACCTAGAGTAAAATATTGGCCTCGCTTCACAACCATCAGCTACAGTATACCTGGACGGCGTCGGCGGCCGCCCGATTGCAAGCGTCGGCAGCAAAAGCCTTCGCGACGGCAGCCGAGTAGCTCTCGATATTCTGATCGATTTCCACGGCTGATTTGTAGGTGATTAGTCGCGAGAGCTCCAGACTTATCGCCATCTCTGCCAGCATCGCCGCGATCATCTGGTGCTGGAAGGAGATTGGAGCGTTATCGGAAAGCTAGGTAGGAATATTGTCTACACAAGAATGCGTACCGGTTGGCTCTAGAATTCGCAGCCTTTCGAAATCCAAAAGTCTCTCTACGTCGAAGTCGGTACGCAAAAATCGACTGTGCTTCTACTAATCCTACAGGCTAATGAAAATTAGCGTTGATCTTAGGCACAGTAACTCACGCATCTCAAACAACAAGCCAATAAAGTACCAAACGCGGGGTGTCTCACTTGTGCAATGGGCACTCCGAAGGTCTTTCTCTCCAGGGCGTATTTGGTGGCTTCGTCCAGGCATCGCCATAGGACTCCAGTCGCCAAAGCGGCCACGTGAGGTCTTGTGCGGTCGAAAGTTTTCATGGCTATTTTGAACCCTGCGCCCACCTCCCCCAGCAGATTCTGGAACCAGAATGATGTGATGATGATGAACAGTTTTGTCAGCGCAACGCGAAAAAACGACCTCATGATCACATCAAAATTTTTCGTTTAATTTAAAATGAAATTAAATATTTAAATTAAATTATATGAATTAAATCAAATTTTTATCTATAATTATTTTATTTTTATTAGAAATTATTATAAAATCTCATCATATAAATTAAATTAAAATATAAATTGAAAGGAATTATCAAAAATGAATCAAAGTTGAAAAATAATTCTAGCTTTTGCAAATGAAATATAAAATTAAATATAATTAAAATAAAGGAAACAATCAAAACACCGATTAGACAGTCAATCGTACGTGCGCAATTTGTGGATAAACAATCGTCTAATCCTAGTTTTAAATGCCAGCAGCCACTGAACTATAGCATTCGCTCGTTCAATGTACAATAGCTACCACCAGAATCGTTGCTACCAACCTCTTTGGGGACCACGACGTCCTCGAATGTCACCCCTGTGGTATTTGACGCCCGCTGGCCCATGTTCCACTCCTATAGCAAAGCGTAACAATTTTCGTACTATCAGTTACAGTATCCAAAACATAGCCACAATTACTCTTCACACCACCTTTCTGCCCTTGGTGACTCCGGGCGAGTCTGCATCCACAATGAATCCGGTGAAAGCCTTGCCAGAAGATGCCTTTGGGTCTGGATCGGTTCTCGCAAGCACAAAGTACCACTGGGCCGTGCCGCCGTTGGTGATCCACATCTTCTGGCCGTTCAGCACCCACTCGTCGCCTAGAAGAGAAAAACAAGCTTGTCACGGCCACAGAAGGACTGTGAGAATACTGCTAGAGTACTCGAAGTGTTGTATACATTCCGCGCGACAATGAGGAGCGCACCTTGGTTGCGCCCATGTGTCCAGGACTATATGTAGACACTAGCTACATACAAGATGTCCAGTAGACTAAAACTACACAAAACTAGACGGTACCTACTACATACAAAGTGAGCATACCTTTCTTGACGGCTTTGGTCTTCACCGCAGCTACGTCCGACCCTGCGCCCGGCTCAGTGACGCAGTATGCCTGCCAGTTAGTTGTACGACACTTGAAGTACCGTAATCTGTGCAACTGCCAAGAAATCCTATTTCGCTTTTCAGCGGTCAAGTCTCTGCACACGCTTACGGCGATTCTGGGCTCCTCGACCATTGGCCGGAGGTACTTGTCAGCCTGCTGCTGATTGGCCGCCAGAATCAGAGGGGTTTCAGCCAGTCCATTGGCCAGGATACTGGTGGCGATGCCGCTGCAGCCATAGGCTAGGCATTCGTTGATTAGGGTCGTCGACAGGCTGCCGATGTCGTAGCCGCCTTTAATTTAGTGGAAGATACAGTAAGCCAACGAACACACCAAAAACCAAGGAGTTTTAGACAATCTTAGAATTGCTCACATACCGAATTTCTCGGGAATCTCCGTGTTGACCAGGCCGAGCGAGTGCGCTTTCTTGAAGATATCGTGGGCGAACTGAAGGTAGGAATTCACTGCTTTTGGGTGAATTGTATTGGACAGGCATTGCACCTATGAAACTCATTCGTAACGCTATGCAAACATTAGCACTGTGGTTATCAGAGAGAATAATGGGTTACAGCATGGCCTAGCCTTATCAGCAACCACTCTGAGTGGGAGAAAGAGAATGCCAAGTCTTGCATAGACCAAGCTCACTCCACTAGCACACTGTCCAATGTACCACAAACAATCCACCCTCCAGTGTGTAGTGCTATGCAAATGCCAACCTCCCCAGTCTTGTCGTGGTGTGCAGCCACAGGCAGGATCTCCTCTTTGGCGAACTTCAGCGACAGCTCCTGATACTGCTTCTCGCTCTCGGACAACTCTGCAAGCAGTGCATCAATCGATTGTCCTACTGGTGTAAAATGAAGCATGATGGAACTACAGTAACCTGCTGACCACGAAGCTAACATGGGATGGGAGGATGAAACAGAAAGGGGGGGGGGGGGTGGCCACGTATGGTTTGCTATTACATAACAAAACCAACCTTACCGAAGGACAGTCCACTGGACACTGTTCGGAAACTAAATCCGTCCCGGCAAGCAGCCAGGCCTCGACCGAACAGTCTCCTCGTTGCCAGCATGTTGTCACTTTGTCTCTACAGGATGGCAAGTGCCAATGCGCGCTCACTGCGCACTATACTACCTGTGTCGTATCTGTGTGCACGTGGGTACGAGCCGAGCGCAAGTTAAAACATAGTACGGCGCAGAGTCCAAAGTACAAAGTCCCGCGGCATGGGCAAAGTCTTCTCAACCAATGCATTTGGCGCATAGTACAAACGTCACGCTCTATTCTGCCACTGCACTGACCACAGTAAAGAGCCCGATTGATCGAAGTGAAATCACTGACGTAGTGAACGAATGATCACTTCGCGATAATCCTATCACTCATATCACTTTTTGGCCAACTTGCTAGCCGCCTTCGCATCCACGTAAAACGTCAGGGTGCCATTGGTAGGTTTCACTAAAGCCGACGGTAGCGAACACGAGTCGTTCTCCAGAATATCCTAAAATGGGAAGATTTGTGGACTAACTAGAGTATTCACTTGGTTAAATAATGCAATAAAGAAGATTCGCCAAACA
Organism: Linhomoeus sp. GSCO2_2; assembly: GCA_030248115.1. Lineage (NCBI taxonomy): Eukaryota > Metazoa > Nematoda > Chromadorea > Monhysterida > Linhomoeidae > Linhomoeus > Linhomoeus sp. GSCO2_2. Next base: position 6,908 of record JASAMZ010007824.1, on the reverse strand, counting down.
GAATTTTCACAAAAAAAGTAATCGAACCTTCAAAGGCTCGGCTTTCGACTCGCCAGTGACGAGAAATACGACGTTCTTAGCGCTGTTGATGGCGTGTAGAGTCAAAGTGACGCGATTGGGCGGCGGCTTGGGCGAGTCAGAGATGGGCGCTACCCAGTCGGAGTCCGACTTCTGGAGAATGAGGCATAAATTAGCCATTAAATTCTAAGGTGGACGGAATTTTGTTGCAGTTGTAGGGCTAATGCACGCAGATTCTGCTCGTTCAGCCTTGAAGGCTACTAATTTTATACTTGCAGCGCAGAATGTTAAAATTGTCACTACTCACAGCTCCGCGGACAAAACTAGCATATTAATGCTGAGGAGACAAACATTCTCATTATCTTAGAGCGCCACATACAAAAATTCACAGTACAGCGCCGCAGCCAAATTTCTATTGGCCGCCATATCATTTTTGGCCCCAATGACCTTCTCCCCCCCCCACCCCCCACGCATTGCTACTCACTACCATACCTGTAACGCTGGGGGGGGGGGGGGGGGGGGGGTCCCCCTGGCCGGAGATCTCCCCACCCCCCCCACCCAGAAAGACCCCCCTCCCAAAAATTGCGAAAATTTTCGCCTGCGGTGCTTGAAATATGGCCAAATTTTCGCTTGCGGCGTTATGTTTAGGTTGCTTTTAATCAAAATTAAGCGATTTTTGGCACTTTGCCCTATGTTTGCAAAATTTCCTTACTTTTCGACAAATTTTTAGGTCATTTTGACCCCCCCCCCCCCCTCCTCGGTTTTGGAAACCCCCCCCCCCCCCCTAAAATCCGGGTTACCCCCCCCCCCCAGGGCGCGTTAGGACGCCCACTATCAGCAATACGTAACCTAACCAGGTCAGCAAAAAACAAACGTATTGCTCCGGGGAGAGTAGGCTTCGTTCGATGGAAAGCCGCTCAGGTTGGCTCCGAACACTGTATCCCCATCAAGAAAATCGGCCAATGAGTAGTCCAATGACATGTATTTGTTCTTGTAGAACCCTGCCATGAAACAATTGGATGGAAACTGCGCGTTTGAGGCCATGTCATGCTTGCAGCTCACCCAAGAGACTCAGCAGGTGAATGAATCCAGCGCGGCTGCCAGCGATTTTGTTCTCATCCAACGACGTGAAGTCGAAGGTTTGCTCTGCTTGTGATACGGGATAAAGCTTGTTCTCGTGGACCACTGCGAATCTCTTGACCTTCAGATTGCGAAAGTGAAACTGATTGGTCTCTGAAATGGGTGTAGGGCAAGGGCAGAGTGGCTGGCTAGTCTGGCTAGTGCGAGCTGGTCTTGCTTGCGCACCGCACGCATTCGCTTGTGCGCACACTTGCTGAACTCACCGTAATCCCCTTGATAGTCTTTATCCTTCAGGAAGAAGCACAGAACCTGGTTTGGACGTCTGCCTTGGCTTATAGTAATATCAACCGTACTGGCGCCTGTCTCCAAGTTGAATGGGCCCTGCAAAAAGCTTGTTGTCAGCTCATGTGATTCTTATGATGGGGGGGGGGGGGGTGTTGAATATTAGTGTCACCTGACGCATGTACTGAGGAGATTGAGACAGCTGACATTGACAGAGTGGTGCTAAAAGTGACATAATGGTTGGTACATGTCTCCTGAACAAACAACCTTGATCGTCGGGCGGACAAAGTTGTAGCCAGCTGGTCTGTGGTTGAGCCTTTTGTGAATCTCAAGGTTCAGGTCTTGATTCAGCAGCATTCTGGTCACAACCAATCGAGCGGATATGATTTTGATTTTGGGATTTCTTTCAGCTGCCGTCTCGTCCGCGAGAATGACTTGTTTGTTCTACAAAGTCGCTGTTGTTGAAAATTGCAAACTCTGCGATTCTGTCAAAGTGGGAGATGATTCGTTAGGTATCTTTTCGCCGCCCCCCAGGGCGGCGAGTATATATACGGACGCTATTGTCTGTTCGTGTTTCTGTCTGTCTGTCTGTGTGTCTGTGTGTGTCACAAAACTAGACGTGACGATTAGTGCCACCCAATAGAGTCGAATGCGCTGAGTAACGTGTCGATGTCCGTTTCTGTTGCTAATTTCGCTATTTCGTGATATTTACAATTAAAATACGAAAATGTCAAAAATGACACTTTTATTTACAAGTCGTATCGGCAAAGTGTTTCCTGAAATGGAAAGGGCATAAGACGCGATGAATTTGTGACATAGTTTCGAATTTTATAATTCACGAAATTAGGGATATTTTCAAGGATTTTGTCAAAATTCCCAAAGTTCGACAATTTCAAACAGCTTCTATTTCAAAACTTCTTTGCACGGATGTGTCGAGCATAGTCTGCCAAGTATTTAGCAAGTAGTTTCAGAGATTATAATTAATGGAATTTGGTATATTTTCAAGGGTTTTGTCAAATTTCCCAAATTTCGACAATTTCAAATAGCTTAAATTACAAATTTTCTTTGCACGAATGTATGGAGCATAGTCTGCCAAGCGTTTAACAAATAGTTTCAGATTTTAGAATTCACGAAATTAGGAATATTTCAAGGGTTTTGTCAAAATTCCCAAATTTCGACAATTTCAAACACCTTAAATTTCAAAACTTCTTTGCACCGATGTATCGAGCATACTCTGCCAAGTATTTATCAAATAGTTTCAGAGATTATAATTAACGAAATTAGGGATATTTTCAAGGGTTTTGTCAAAATTCCCAAATTTTGACAATTTCAAACGGCTTAAATTTCAAAACTTCTTTGCACCGATGTATCGAGCATAGTCTGCCAAGTATTAAGCAAATAGTTATCGATTTTGTAATCAGCGAAAATAGGGAAATTTCCAATAATCAAAATTTCCTAAAATCGCCAGTTTCAAATAGCATATATTTTAAAACGTCTTTGCATGGGTGTGACGGGCATAGTCTACCAAGTGTATCGCAAGTATAGTTTTAAATTTTATTAACGAAATTAGGAATGTTTTCAAGGATTTTGTCAAACTGCGCAAACTTCAACAATTTTAAGCAGCTTGAATTTTTGTCAAAATTGGCCACAGGTGTCGTTCTTCTGCTTTGTTTTGCATTCGACTCTACTTGGTGGATGCAATTTAAAACCTTCAAACAAGAACAACGGTTTGTCTTCAGCATATTTCTTGGTACACACAATTACAATCTACATACTGATGTGTATACGAAAAGATATCACAATACTTTCAATCGCAGTTGCTGGTGGAACACCCTTTCTGTGGCTTCCAAATAGCACTTGGTGGGCGGCTGAAGCAGGTGGGCTGCAGAAGCTGGTGGAGGCCTGAAGCAGTAAAAGACAGTCCATTATGGGTGCCAGTGAGTTTACATTCCAACAAAATTACCTTGAAGCCAACGCAACGCAATGCTCCTCCGCTCAGTGAATTGAGAAGGTCGGTTGCTCCGGTGCACCACAGTGAGTTGAGAAGGGCGGGCTGCGGAGAGAGTATCTCAGCAATAGCTGTTGAACAGCAGCAGCAACAGCTGTTCTCAACAGCTGTTCTCAACAGCTGGCAAACCTATCCGTGAAATTGGAAACTGATGTTCCCATTTGTCAGTGTACCTAGCGGCTAATAGTTCTCACCAGTGGAGCTGAAGTCGACGCCAAGGTCTCCATATGGACAAGTCTGGCAGAAGGTGTATGGTGTTGGTGTCTGAGTGAGGAGAGTCCAAGGCATAATCAAGTCTTGCCTTGTAGGTGACTGAACAGAATTTGCAAAGCGGTAGATTTGCGCACTGCAGAAAATCTTACAGTAAGAAACATACCTACCTAGAAAGCTCCAAGGTTTTCCTTCTTCTTGAGCCATTTATGTCGGCTCATCCTTTGCACACAGGCAGGATTTGCTGCAGTTCGTCGACTGTGTAAGTTCATAAGGCATTTTCAGTTTGGTCAGTATTGCACTATTTAATTGGTCTGGCAATCAAACCGTTTCATTACTATTAAGCCTATTTCGCAGTGTATGCGCTTCCGTGGTGTTTTACATTGCAGTACGCTTTGCAGTGAAGTAGGTCTGAGTCTGACAGTAGGTTATATCAGGACAGAGGTAATATTGCTTATTTTGCTCTGTTGGATAGGTCTAACGCGAAAAAGATTTTGTAAGTAGCCTATTTTGTAGGTACGTACTTCCATGATATTTTACATAAGAGCATCAATTTGAGATTTCAGAACGCTCCACTTTCTCATGGCTTCTGCTGCCCAGTCAATAACATCTTTGCGAGGAGTCAGTTTGCTGATTTTGATACAGCTTTTGGCGGAGTGCTCTATGAAGAGACCAGAAAGGCTTCTTACTCTGCTAAGTGCCACGTAGATCTGTGCTGGCATAAATATCTTATCTCCAATGTGCACTGCGGCGGAAGTGAGAGTCATTCCTTGAGCTTTGTGAATTGTCACTGCCCAAGCAGGCATTAGTGGAAACTGAGTCCTACTGATGAATCTGCCATAATGGTTGTACTCTGTTTCGATCCGTTCAATTGGTACCAGTCCATCCTGTTCTGGGTCTTGGAGCTCACTCCCTATGTCAGGGTCGTCAAATTCCACTAGTATGGCACAAATTTGTCCTGTTTCGTTTCGCTGAAACCTTGCGACTTTTCCAAGATCACCATTCACAAGGTCCCAGCACAAGTTGCGTGTCAACATGACCTTTGTGCCAATAGAGAGTTCGAGTTTCTTTATCAATCCGCCAGCATCCCTATCATCGTTTGGTATATGCTTTGCATCAGCAGTGCATCCACTGGCAATGTCATTGAGCGAGTATATATCTACTGCTAGGAAGGTTTGTGTAGCGGCAGTCAGCTTGCCTTGCTCACTAGAATTATAGTTCTGTACCAGGTCCTTAGTTGGGTACAATCTCATTGCAATGTCAGTCTTGAGAAGCTGCTCTTTCGTGCGCACACGCTGCATTAGTGTTTCCAAGTCACCATCATGGAGTTGGCCAATTCTAATTCTGTCCAGAAGATCGCACCACGGCTTGTCCTGTCTCTGTCTCATGTTTTCTTCTAACCAAACACACTCAAAATAGTCAAACAGTGGGTTTTTGAAGCACATTTCCTCTTTGATTGGAGGCAACTGAAAGAAGTCTCCTGCTACGATCATGTTAATCCCACCAAAGGGGTTGCTGTTGAGCCCAGTGTGATCGTTTTCAAATATTTCGGAGAGTCGTCTATGAACATTGTCCAGTGTCTTAGATCCAACCATACTTATTTCGTCGATAATGAAGAACCTTTTGTGGCCAATATTCTGTTTGACAATGGACATGACTTTCTGGCTAAGTGGATAGTATGATGGAGAACCGTCCTTTTTAGTTATGGGTAACTTCAAGAGTGAGTGGAGAGTTCGTCCGCCAACATTCTTTGATGCCAAGCCAGTGTAAGCGCCGATCATTACAGGGTCATGGCCAGGAAAATCGGCGTGCATCGTTTTCAAAAATTGTGACAGTACTTTCAAGAAATGGGACTTGCCCGTTCCAGCGTTGCCCGATAGCATGATGAGAATTTGTTCTGATGACGAAATCTTATTTTGTATATATTTTAGGCAACGTTTCTGGTCTTGTGATAGCGATCGTAGTGCTGAAGACAGATCTGTTGATTCAGTTGCTGTAGTTAGAGAATGCCAAGCTCGATCCTCGTCGTTCATGACCTCCATATCATTAGTGACGTGCGTGCTACTCTGCTGTGGGGCTGAGTCTGCAAGAGAGTCAATTTCCTTGGCTGGGTCCTGCACAATGGTTGATGAGCTATCGCCATCGTCAAGTAACGCGCGGTTCACTTTCAACCGAGTTGCAGCTTCTAGGACCTCTTTCACAAACGAATCATTTGCAAGGTTTTCAAAATTCATTTTACGTTGTTTTGCTTCAAACGAGTCCCTGGCAGAATCGTACCCTTCAATCAGCTGACTCTCTTTTCTGTGAGCATAGTGCAACAGTATGAGTGAGTAGTAGTAATCGTCAGTGCTCATACTGATGTAAGACGTTCGAATACATTTGAAGTGTCTTCTCTTCCTCAACTTCGCGCTTTGGTCCAACAGTGGCAACAACTGTCCGCCAGACGTTTCATTGGAGACCCTGTCGTACCAGCTTGTAAGTTGGAAAAGTGTCAGTTCTTCCAGTTCTTTGGGCCTCTTACGGTAGGTATCAATTGCATTGTCTTCAAAAATGTCTGTGGCAGATGGATTGCTCTCAGCCAAATGTCGAATGTCATTGATGTTTTTGAGCTTCTTTACTCGCTTCTCCTCTCTGTTCGTGCTGATCTTTACAGTTGTGCGAGAACTCAAAACCATTTCAAGACCGCATAGCCTGAAAGCCGCTTCTTGTGCAGTCAAACGTCTGTATTTCAACATGCACATCCCTAGTCGGAGCATTCGGCCGCTTTGTGTCAAGCTCAGTTTACACATGTTACGAATCTCTTCAGCAATTCGTGTCTTTAGTTCAAGGGGTTCTGCCTTCATACAATATTTGCAGACATAGTAAGCTAGTCCATGGGACCCAGCGACCAACTGAATATCCATGTGAGCTCTCCACCTTTTTAGTGTCTGTTTGTTGTAAGCATTTAGGTGTTGGCAACCTTCACATCTCCTCGTTTCATAAAATGTTACTCTCTTCTTGCTTTTCTCAACGTCATACAATAACCTTGTTTTGTCACAAACTCGTCTGGGGTAGTTGAACCGGCATTTTGAATTCTTATTGGTCTTGCAGGCCTCTGAATGCTTATGGAACTGCTTTGACATCACCAAGCCATGAAGTTCAAGGTCGTCAGACTCAATTGGGATCTGTGTCGAAATAATTTTGTCAATGTACTCCACAATGCTGTTGGTTGAGCTGCCTTTATGCACTCCAGGTGCATCTGAGATCCAAAGAAACACGTGAAAATGTACAGACCCTCTATTCTGAAATTCCACTCTGACATGGTAATCAG
>JASAMZ010007823.1:0-15017 GCA_030248115.1 Linhomoeus sp. GSCO2_2 | reverse complement strand
TCGCGCGCTACAGTACCCCAAAGTGGAGTCCATTTTAAGACAAAAGTTGACCGAAGATAGTCAAATCGCATATCAAAGTGAAGCGCTCGAGCTCCTGAGCACGAATCCGACAACAGAAAGTTTCAAAAGTTTAAACAGAGAGCTACAGTAACCAAAACGCGTCGAAAACTGGAAACGACACGCTTGCTTCGGGCTTAATAACTCGCTTGTCTGACGTCGCTGGGTTGAGTACGACACATCAACGGGTAGCACTCGGACTACTCTCGCCATCTGAGTGTTCAAAACTGGAATAAATTTTCAAACTCGCGCGCTACAGTATCCCAAAGTGGGGTCCATTTTAAGACAAAAGTTGACCGAAGCTAGTCAAATCGCATATCAAAGTAAAGCGCTCGAGCTCCTGAGCACGAATCCGACAAAAAAAAGTTTTAAAAGTTTAACTAGAGAGCTACAGTATCCAAAACGCGTCGAAAACTGGAAACGACACGCTTGCTTCGGGCTTAATAACTCGCTTGTCTGACGTCGCTGAGTTGAGTTCGACACATCGGCGAGTAGCCCTGGGACTACTCTCGCGAACTGTGACGTCGAAATAACTAGCAAGTTTTAAAGATTGCGCGCTACAGTATCCCAAAGTGAGGTCCGCGAAAAGTCAAAGCTTCATTGAACCTAGTGCAATCGCATATCAAAATGAAGCGCTCGACCTCCTGAGCACGAATCCGACAACAAAAAGTTTCCAAAGTTTCAACAGAGGGCTACAGTAACCAAAACGCGATGAAAACTGCAGGTTTTGGTTTGTTATAATCTTGGCACTCGTGCGTTGCAGAGGAGCGATCTTGACATCGCTGAAGAGCTCACTGCAAGCCAGCATCAAATCATGCTCACAATTAACCTGTAGTTTTGCGTTAGATTCCAGTGTTTTTTTAAAATTTAGTCTGAAAAGATGTTTTCTTGGTTTAAAGAATTAAACCCGAGCGATACCAATGTTGCGTAGCAAGACCACTCCAAAAAGTGTAGTCGCGAGGAGAGTCAAAGGCGCTGCACGAAACCGGAAAGGGCCTTGCTACAATCTCAGTAAAAAGTCAAAGCTCAAAACCACTCCGCTTTTTAAAAGAGACTTGTTTCGCTCGGCCTCAGCCGAGCGAACCCTATCAAGAGCTCTGCGTGCGTGCGTGTGTGCGTACGTACGTACGTGCGTGCGTGCGTGCGTACGTCACGCTCGCTTTGGGCTTAATAACTCGCTCGTCCGACGTCGTAGGGTGGAGTTTGAGACATCGTCGAGTAGCCTGCGGACTCCTCTCGCCGTCTGAGTGGTCGAAACCAAAATAAGTTTTCAAAATCGCGCGCTACAGTATCCCAAAGTAGGGCCCATTTTAGGACAAAAGTTGACCGAACCTAGTCAAATTGCATATCAAAATGAAGCGCTCGAGCTCCTGAGCAAGAATCCGACAACCAAAAGTGTCAAAAGTTTAAACAGAGAGCTACAGTAACTAAAACGCGTCGAAAACTGGAAACTACACCCTTGCTTCGGGCTTAATAACTCGCTTGTCTGACGTCGCTGAGTTGAGTTCGACACATCGACGGGTAGCCTTGGGACTACTCTCGCCATCTGAGTGTTCAAAACTTAAATAACTTTTCAAACTCGCGCGCTGCAGTATCCCAAAGTGGAGTCCGTTTTAAGACAAAAGTTGACCGAAGCTAGTCAAATCGCATATCAAAGTGAAGCGCTCGAGCTCCTGAGCACGAATCCGACAACAAAAAGTTTCAAGAGTTTAACTAGAGAGCTACAGTATCCAAAACGCGTCGAAAACTAGAAACGACACGCTTGCTTCGGGCTTAGTAACTCTCTTTTCTGACGTCGCTGAGTTGAGTTCGACACATCGACGAGTAGCCCTCGGGCTTCTCTCACGAACTGTGACTTCGACATAATAGCAAGTTTTAAAGATTGCGCGCTACAGTATCCCAAAGTGAGGTCCGCGAAAAGTCAAAGCTTCATTGAACCTAGTGCAATCGCATATCAAAATGAAGCGCTCGACCTCCTGAGCACGAATCCGACAACAAAAAGTTTCCAAAGTTTCAACAGAGGGCTACAGTAACCAAAACGCGATGAAAACTGCAGGTTTTGGTTTGTTATAATCTTGGCACTCGTGTGTTGCGGAGCGGCGGTCTTGACATCGCTGAAGAGCTCACTGCAAGCCGACAAATCAAGTTCACAATTAACCTTAGTTTTGCGTTAGATTCCAGTGTCTTTTTTTAAATTCAGTCTGAAAAGATGATTTTGTTAGTGTAAAGAATTAAACCCGAGCGATACCAATGTTGAGTAGCAAGACCACTCCAAAAAGTGTAGTCGCGAGGAGAGTCAAAGGCGCTGCACGAAACCGGAAAGGGCCTTGCTACAATCTCAGTAAAAATTCAAAGCTCAAAACCACTCCGCTTTTTAAAAGAGACTTGTTTACCAACTGTGGCCAATCCTGAAGTTTCTCAGTTTGTACCATGGCCGAATACGGCAACGTCGGATCGATGACCGACAAGGAATACGACGACATGAAGGAGCGCGTACGTGATTTGCGTTTGCGCAAGATCGGGGTTTTCTATTTTCCAATTTGCATGCGGGACCGGGATTCCTTATTTAAACAAGGATTACGTGCAGGAGCCCCTGCATAGAAGCACTCCGACCCGACTCGGGAATAGCAGATGGAGGTATTGCGTCGCCTGCTGCGCAACAGACCGTCGGAAAACTCAATATGGATAAACCCAGCGACTGGCAGTGCCAAGCTTCAACCAGCCGGCAACCGGTCCGGCTGCGGCCGGTGACCGGTGTCCATCTCTAATACACAACGCACGGCAGTCGACAAAGAAGTGGGCGCGCACAGCTGGCTGGCTATCTATGCGGTAGATCTAGATACGCGCGCCACGAAACAGGCTTACGCAATCGAGCGTCCGCACCACGGGAAGCGCACACAGCTGTAGATCTATACGCTAGACACGCGCGCCACGAAACACGCTTACGCAATGGAGTGTCGCCACCAGCAGAGCGTGGGAACGAGAGAGCGCGAAACGAAAACAAAGACGAACCAATTACTGCAGCGACTTAACCCTATGGAGAATACCGGCGCACTACAGGCGCGAAAACAGAGAGGGAGAGAGAGAACAGTCGACGAAAACACACAAAGCGATTGCACACCGTGTACAATAGGCAATTTTACCACACAAAGATTCACCGCAAATTCCGCCCAAACATGACTTTGAGGACGCGATACGGAAATCAAATTTCCCGCACCAACAAATGCCGGCGCGCAGCAGAACTGTACTGCGGTCATACCTGATCGTAAGAAGTGGTGGAAAGAAACTTCTGTGCGACAGCAGTTGTTGTTGAAACTTCCTTACCAGTGCCGACTTCGTCTGTCTGCAGCGCAGAACCAATGCCGACTTTGTCTACAGCGCAGAATACCCGAAATTGGATATTGCACCGAAGAATCCACACGCTTAGGGTTTCGACAACACAGGGTTAAGGCGCCCCAATTGTCGACGAAAAGTCGCAAATCCTGGTCCGCATCGCAAAACGAGTGCCATATTCGGAATCAGCGCCCTCGAAAGCACCAGAATCGACTCCTACTGTGATTCTGTCAACAGAGGTGCACTTCCAATTTTGGACGCGGCCGGGGGTACGGTAGCCGGAAAAATATTTTTGAAAATCGGTTCCGTATCACTTTTTGACGGGGAATCACGTGGTGGACCCCATTTAGCCATTAGGAGTCGCATTCGAGCGTTACAGAAGCCCAAAGTCGAAAAGTGCCGAAAATAAGTCAACAGAGATGTACTTCGAATTTGGACGCGGCCGGGAGTACGGTAGCCGGAAAACTATTTTTTAAACTCGGTTCCGTATCACTTTTCGACGGGGAATCACGTGGTGGACACCATTTAGTCATTAAGAGTCGCAATCGGGCGTTACAGCAGCCGAAAGTCGAAAAGTGCCGAAAATCGGTGAAAATCGGCACTCGTTGGTTATTCGTTTCAGGAGATCTACACGGCCGATTCCGGCGATTTTCGCGTCAAATACTAGCAAATCGATAGGCGCAGGCTGCTCTGAAGAGTTTTGAGCGATTTTACACCGGAATATCACAACTCGATTTTTTACACCAAAATATCACACCTCCAAAATCTTTTGGCCATAACTTCCGCGTGGGACCACCTGGGAAGCTGAGGTTTCTTTTCCCAGCTAGATCTTGTCGAGAACTATAACATATCCAAAAATCACCAAAATCGATAAGTATTGCGAAATCTGTGGGGCGCCAACTGTTTTCAATGTACTACAAAATTCGAATTTTTGAATTTTCTCAAAATTTTTCCACTACGCGAAAAAAACGAAGGTCCGTCCACACCTACTATCCCTCGAGAGCTATCGATTAAAAAAGACCGCGTCCAAATCGGACGAAGCACGCGCGAGAAATCTTGGGTACAAACTTTCTACAAATCGGTGCCTCCACTATAGCACTCCGCCCTTTTAGGGTCGGAGTGCTAAAAACTCGGGACTGGAACCGAGGTCGACTGCTTGACTGGTATTTGGCAAGGCTAACAATCTTTGGAATAGCCAAAATACCCGAATTATTGCAGGAGGCCAAGGGGCTGCGGAGGCGGCCAAGAGGAGAGAGGAGGAGGACGGAGGGCAGGGGGGAGGCGAAGGAGGAGGGGACGAAGTAAGCGAAAATTTGCGAAAAATTTTCCAAACGAAATTGGCCAGCGAAAATGAATCACTGTTCAGCAGACGCAAGTAAGAAGAGACGACGACCACAACAGGGATGGCGGCGGGAGGACCGCCAACACCAACGCCCCCCAGGTGGTCTTGGGGGGGGGGGGGGAGGGGAGGGGGAGGGGGGTGGAGGTCAAAAGATTGGGTGATGGGGTATCGGCGGGCGGAATGGGGGTTCTTTCTAATAAGAATCTCGGTCGTCACGTTGCTTGGCTATAGATAGTAGGGGGGCATAATCTTCCCCTGCGCCCGCCCCCCCCCCCCCCACCTGGAGCGCTGTTTTTGCACTGTTGGTTTTTGTGCGTTCTCAGAGGCCAAATTAACGGGTGTTCGGTTGAGTTTTTGGGGCAATTTTAAAATGAAGAAGAAAGTCTTCGCTCTGCAGGGGGGCTCCGCCGGTAGCGGGACGAGTGGCAGAGTCACGCAGACCGGGACGGGGGGAGGCTCTACCTGAGGAGGAGGGAGAGGGGGGCCGAAGGGGTTAGACAGCATCGATTGGCAAATGACCTCACCAAGACACAGGACCGCGGGATTGATCCTTGTTTGTGCAACTGTTGTGATAGTGCCCTACAGTGCAGAACTTCAGTGGACTGGAACAAGCTTTGTTTAACAAGCTCCGGTATTAAAAAGTTGAGTTTGCATTCTGACTGACATTTGAGAATGCCAAAATCTGCCATCTTTGGCAATACCCTTAAAAGTATTCCTAATTTCGTGAATTCTAAAATCTGAAACTGCTTCATAATTACTTGACATACTACGCCCGATACATCCACGCAAAGATATTTTGAAATTATATTTCTTCGCTTGCTCATCAGACGAAAAAGTCGCCTTTCGAAATTTTTGTATTTTAATCGTGAATATCTCAGAATTACAACTTTTGAAAACTGTAGAACTGTATCACGAATTCTTGTTGGCGTACGGCCTTTCGATTTCGGCATTCACTTTTGTCAAAATATCGCGTTCAATTATTGTCGATTTATTAAATTTTGACAAACAATCGCGTATTTACCACATTCGCAAAAATTTTATTTTGTATTACAAATTATCCGCGGCCTATGTCCTTGCCATTTCTGAAGAAATTTCACCTCTAGCTCATCAGACGAAAATGTCGATTTTGACACTTTTTCAATTTTAATTCTAAATATCTCGAAATTGCAACTTTTGAAAACTTAGAACTGCGTCACAAATTCTTACTGGCACACGACCTTTCCATTTCTGCATTCACATTCGTCAATAATTGACGTTCAATTTTTGTCACGTTATCAATTTCGACAAATATAATCGCGTGTTTCTATCAAATTCCAAATTTACAAAAAAAATTCTTTTGTGTTACAAATTATCCACGGTCTATGCTCTTTCCATTAAGAAGCAATTTCGCTGCTAGCTCATTAGGTGAAAAGTCGATTTTCGACATTTTCATATCTCGAAAATGCGAAATTAGCAACAGAAACGGACATTGGATCCATACTCAGCCTCAGCGACCTCGACTCTACTTGATCACATATGTCACATATGTTGCTTCGGTGCCACGAACGGACAGACAGACAGACAGACAGACAGACAGACAGACAGACAGACAGACAGACAGACGCCGACAGACGCCGACGGATTCTGGACGTCCAAGTTACGTATACAGAGCCAGTGGCATGCTTCTCCTATCACCAAAGCGGATTCTGGACGGTGCCGCGTCCAGAATCCGCATTATGCGGAAACTGGACGCGTCGCCGTCCAGAAGCCGCATATGCGGATTCTGGGCGTCGCATACAGGGTGGGTCAAAAAAAGTGAGACCCCTAACTTTGCAGCCGCCATTCTCAAGCTTGGCTTCACGAATCAGATTGAAATTCACACACTACATACTACAGGGTGTTCTTGATCAACTGCCAAAATTTCGGACCATTTGATCCATCCTAAGGAAAATGGCGTCACTTTGCGCAAGGTCATGTCGAAAATCGGGTGCAACGACTTTTCAATGGAGGACGTCGAGGAGAAGGACGAGGGCCTCGTCGATGGTCGTTCTCCTCGACGTCCTCCATTGAAAAGTCGTTGTATCGGCTTGACTTCAAAGTGTCCTTTTAAACAACCGTCATACCACTACAGCACATCGCGCTCAACGAACGCTCCGCTGTCCTAAAAGCAAGCTCTTCAGATGCAATTTCTCTGTAGAGCTGCGGTCATTGTTTACTTTGAGTGGACGCGCGTGGCTTTCCGCAGGGAGGGGCGGCGCCTCTTTCGCTATTGTTCTCCTACCTTTTGCAACTAGTACCTGCCCAGTAGCCAACCTATGCACATACATCGTGTAGTACATAGAAGTAAGACGATTTTGTGCAAAAATGCGTACGATTTTGGTGGCTTTCGTTGTAATTTTGGTTGCGCTGACCGGTTTGGCTGCCACAGGTGAAGAACTGTTGCTGATTTTACCACAAAGTGACGCAGCTTCAGTGTACCTATGAATATGTTTAGCGGAATTACCAGAAGCACAAGACAATTATCCTCCACCCGCCAACGAATCAATTCGCGGAATGTTCTCCAAATTTCGAGGCGCTCTGTTCAAATGGTTTCTCTTCCTGAACGGCCAACCCGTGCCGCGCGACGAGTACTGTATCTAACAGATTTAAACTAATTTTGAATTTTGTAAGTAGTTCTGTAAAATTTAATGTGTTTAGAGAGGCGATCGCGGCGCGCGAAGCGTCTGTGGAAAATGCGTTTCTGGAAGAGAAAATCGCTCAAGACGGCAACTTCAAAGCGCCCAGGGTGAAGGCTGAGGTATGTATGGGCGGTAACCAACGACAATGTGTACCAACCTAATGCAGTACACAACAACGATTCGATGTCGAACACGACTAGCTATTATGGTAGGCATGGGTGCCGCACGTACACTACACTGTATTTCATGTAAAATGCCTAAAGGCAGAAAGGGGAATATGTTCCAAGTATGAAGCATGTAAAAGTAAGAGTATTAAACGATATTCCTATGGTGTAGCAAATGCGGCGCTTTGCGCCGCCGACCAATTTGTTAAAGAAAGAATAGTGCCAGTATTGATTGAAAGAAAGCATTTTCGACTAAAATTATCCACACAAACTGCGCAAAGGTCACAACGACACGCTAGGATGTGCCGAATATGTTACCGCGTGTCGTTGTGACCTTTGCGCAGTTTGTGTGGATAATTTTAGTCGAAAATGCTTTCTTTCAATCAATACTGGCACTATTCTTTCTTTAACAAATTGGTCGGCGGCGCAAAGCGCCGCATTTGCTACACCATAGGAATATCGTTTAATACTCTTACTTTTACATGCTTCATACTTGGAACATATTCCCCTTTCTGCCTTTAGGCATTTTACATGAAATACTCTTACTTTTTGATTGGCGGAGCCAATCAACCCACGTTACCGATATAGGCCACCTTGAGACACGACTGTAAAGGCTCTCGTACGAGTTTGACATATTTGGGTAACATATGGGACGAGCAGGGCAAATTGGTAACACGTATGCAGGGCCTCCTGAACGAGCGGGGGCACTTTGAGGCGCGCACAAAACGAGTAGAACATTTTGGGACACCTATGCAGGGCCTCCTGAACTAGCGGGGGCACTTTGAGGCACGCACAAAACTTAACAGGACAATTTTGGGACACCTATGCAGGGCCTCTTGAACGAGCGGGGCACTTTGAGGCACGCACAAAACTTAACAGGACAATTTTGGGACACCTATGCAGGGCCTCCTGAACGAGAGGGGGCACTTTGAGGCACGCACAAAACTTAACAGGACAATTTTGGGGACACCTATGCAGGGCCTCCTGCAGTAGCGGATCCAGGGGGGGGGCGGTTGTGCGTCCGCCCCCCCCCCCCCCCCCATTCGGCCAAACCGCCCCCCCCCCCATTCCCCCTCCCGAGAAAAAAAAATTGCGAGGCAGCACCTCCAGAGCAAAAAATTTTCGCCTGCGGCGCTATTTTATAGCACTTTTGTACCAAAATAGGCCAAAACCGGCCAAAATTTTTGCCTGCGACGCTATTTTGTAGCACTTTTGTACCAAAATCGGCCAAAATTTTTGCCTGCGGCGCTATTTTATAGCACTTTTGTGCCAAAATAGGCTAAAATCGGCCCAATTTTTTGCCTGCGGCGCAATTTTAAAGCATTTTTGTACCAATATAGGCCAAAATCGGCAAAAATTTTCGCTTGCGGCGCAAATTTTTTAATGTGCTTTTATAGCATCTTGGTCCCCCCTGTGCCCTCAAAAATTCCGCCCCCCCCCCCATTCCAAAATACTGGATCCGCCACTGGCCTCCTGAACGAGCGGGGGCCCGTTGATGCACGCACGCACAAAGCGAACAGGACAATTTTGGGGCACCTATGCAGGGCCTTCTGAACGAGAGGGGGGGGGGGGGGGGCACCTTGAGGCACGCACAAAACTGTTTTGTGACACGTTTGCAGGGGCTCCTGAACGAGCGTGGGACAATTGGATATACGCAGAAACTGAGTAGGACAATTTTAGGACACGTTTGCAGGGCCTCCTGAACGAGCGTGAGGCACTCTGGGGGCTTGTACTGCATGCGCGCAACCATGGGAGCGAGGAGTAGGAGGCGACTCGACGAGATCCTGTCGATGGACGTTAGAGCGTGATCTGGCGAAGAAGAAGAAGAAGAAGAAGAAGGAGACGGAGAAGAATTCACCCCCCGCCCGTGGGACAAGAAACGCGCCACGATCCTTTTCGCGGCTGTAACTTTCGCTACACTGAACCGATATTCACCAAATTTGGAATTTAATCTATTTATGTTAAAGTCCTTTAGTGTACCAAATTTGAACCAATTTCGTTTTGTACAGCCCGAGAAATAAATATCGTGATGATGGGAAAAGGTGCGCGCGGCCAAGATGGAACATATTATGGTTTGGCGCTGCCGCGCCAACCATGATTACGTATTATGGTATGCATAACGTAACATTCAAACCGTCAGGCACACAGCGTCAGCAGCATACTGTAACATATACACAGGTGGGAATTTCGGAAAAGAGAACACCACACAACAAAATATAGTAGCATATGGTAGGTAATTCCAGGTGGTATTCGACAGTGGCGCAGCGGCCGATCTCGGCAACGAGTTGACTCCCACCGAAGTGAAGAATCGGCCGGCGGTCAGTTGGCCTGCGCAAAACGACAAGTTCTATTCGCTGTTCTTCTTTGGTGGGTTTATGCGTATGTAAGTTTATCCGTGTAGCTGCAACCGTAATAAGCGGCTTGGAAGCATATCTTTTGACTCACAGCAGTTGGGTATGTCGCTTTAGGTGGGAACCCTATTGACAGGGGGCGGGGGGAGGGCGAAGGTCACATGTAAAGTACGAGAGGAGCTTGTTTGAGGATTCACAGTACTGTAAGTGGATTCTGCACTTTGGCACACTGACGCAACACTGCAAACCACTCCGTCACATTCTAATTGAATTGCCGACGCACCCAGCAATGTATCTGTGCCTAATCTTTTCTAAAAGATACAGTAATCAGTCGTACTGCTAAATCATACAAATCCTTATTTCAGACTTGGACGTGCCCAGCAGAGAGCGGCCCATAATTCGCTCGGCCGAACTGTGGACGGTGCTGAATATACCCGGCAATTACGTGTCGAAAGACCACCATATCACCGAGTATTTGGGCGCGGGGCCCGGACGCGGAACGGGTACTGTAGCCAGCGAATTTGAAATTCGAAATAGAGGTTTTGGCGGATTTTGGACCCGTTTGCTGTATTGGGATACCGTATCCAACAAATTTAGGATACAACGAATATAATTTTCTTGTGCTTTTGCCGCAACTGGTGTCATCAGATTTGAAATTGAAAACAGAGGTTTTGGCCTATTTTGTGCTCGCATCGCTATGCACACTTTAAGTACTGAATCCAAGATTTATTTCGTTCGCTTTTGTAGAAATACATACACTTAATTTTCCGTTTCGAGGTACTTTACCGTATCCGCCAACCCTTAAATTAATCATTTTAGGCCCGCATCGCTACGTGTACCTAATTTTCGAGCAGAGAGCGCCAATTTTGGACCTAAGCCACCCATTTATTCCGGGTAATACGGCGGAAAACCGTTTGGCGTTCGATATTGCGGAATTTGCTCTGAAACACGAATTGGGCGAGCCAATTGCCGGCAACTTTTTCGTGGTGGGATTTTTGAAATTTTTAAATGAATTTAGATTTAAAATATGCAAATTAGATGTATATTTCAGGCGCAATACGACGACTACGTGCCGGAATTGTACCGGAGATTGCAGAGTACAGAATATGACGAATCATATGACGAAATGCCAGTGGACTACTCTTGAATTCGAAACTACAGTAACCCAAGCTCGCGTCCAGTGTGAAAAGGGATGTAAAAATGCGCATTTTCTGTCCTTTGTGCCACATTTTCGCGCTATTCTGGCGAGTCAGTGTTCCACCCAACCAAACGCGAATAATACGCAACAGTGTGAACGCAAGAAACGGCATCGGTACATAACGCCTTTTCCACCAATCAAGAACCAACTGTAAACAAACAGTACACACTCGCGCTTCGGTCAAATCCCTCCAAAAATTCCCTCAAATTTCACCACTTTCTACGCAATTTTATACTTTTCTGAGGCTCGGAGTCGACGCTCGACCGACTGAGTAACTCTTCGATCAGTTGTCTGTCCTCTTCGTCGGCGAAGGCGGTGGTCGACGCTTCTGAAATGCACATACCGTAAATCCTCCAATAAGCGCCCCTCCCCCCTCGAATAAGCGCCCCCCCTCGAATAAGCGCCCCCCCCTCCCTCCAATAAGCGCCCCCCCCCCCCCCCTCCAATAAGCGCCCCCCCCCCCTCCAATAAGCGCCCCCCCCCTCCAATAAGCGCCCCCCCCCCCTCCAATAAGCGCCCCCCCCCCTCCAATAAGCGCCACCCCCTCCCTCCAATAAGCGCCCCCCCCTCCAATAAGCGCCCCCCCCCCCCCTCCCAATAAGCGCCCCCCCCCCCCCCCTCCAATAAGCGCCCCCCCAGAGGAAGGTTGAAAAAATAAGCGCCCCCTCCAATAAGCGCCCACCTTTTGTTAGTACCAGCAGCACTAGCACTACCATACGTGCTCTGTGACCATTCCTAACACAAGTTTTGGCTACATATGACAGCACTACAACTAATTGTAGGTATTCTGATCAAAATCCATACAGTTTCAGCCTGAAATCTATGCAGATGTGCGCAAAAATGTGACAACAACAGGTAATTTTGGTGAAATTTTGGCACTCCTGAGGGATCGAGTTAATACGCGCCCCCTCGAATACGCGCCCCCCTCCAATAAGCGCCCCCCTAGAGGTAGGTTGAAAAAATAATCGCCCAGGGCGCTTATTGGAGGATTTACGGTAGTATGTACAGTGGGAAGAAGGGAATGAGGGGGGGGGGGGGGAGTGGGAGGAAGTGGGAAGGGGAGGGAGGAGGGGGGAGGGGGGAGAGAAGGCAGAGTAGAGAAGGGGGTATGGGGGGAAGGTGTAATGGGGGGGGGGGGGGGGGCTGGATGAAAGATTGGGGGGGGGGGGGGTTGAAGAAGGGGGCGATGAAGAGAGAACGGAGAGGGGGGGGGGGGTGTGGAAGAATGTGGGAGGGCGGAAGGAGAGAGGGAGGGAGGGGGATGGAAGAGACGTGGGATGTAACCTAGGGGAGTGAGGGGGGATGAGTGGGGGAAGAAGGAAGGGGGTGGGGAGGCAAGGGCAACGCGGTTGGGCGGTTGGAGCGAGGGAGGGGCGGTGGGGGGAGGGGGGCGGGGGGTGTGAAGGGGTAAACGAGGGGGGGAGGGGGGTTCCTCCCAAAACTCAACAACCACCCACCCTCAATCCAGTCGAGATCCTCCCTCTCCAGTCGTCGTTTCTCCACCCTCCTCCGTTTCGCCCTCCCTCCCTCCACTTTTCTCGAATCACCACCCCCGCTACTACTAGAGACATTGGGGGTATTGGAGCGACTTTTGCGCTGCGCTTTTTCATCGAAATTCTGATTTTTGCCCAGATCTATGGACCCTCCCAATCGTTCCTTGACCGACAGGCGGCGCGGCGGGGCTATAATTTGTGTGAAAAAAATTTACTGCAAATCTCGTACAAAAATGTCTGTAGTCTTAATGGGTGGGGGGGGGGGGGGGGGGTTCAAACGTCTAGGCCATCAAAAGAACACAATTTGCCTAAATCGTGTCAAATCATCCAAAGTTAAAAAGCAAAACCATATAATTGGTCCAAATACAGCGCCGCAAGCAAATTCCTTACATATCATATCGTGATTGGGGGGGGGGGGCTTATTAGATACAAAGGAGAAGGGAGGATGCACACCGTACGAAATTTACGTAGCTGTTTTTGGCGCGAATTCAAAAAATGTCCCACCCACCCCCTTCCTTCATAGGCGGCAGGGTGGTTTCTATGACGCGATTCCCGTGGTCGGTTTTCGTGGAGGTTACGGTAATTTGGATTTTCTCCGGGTGTTTTTTGGCGATTTTCTTGGGTTTCTCTGGGATTTTTTGCTGTTCCGTTTCCACTCCTGTCGTTGCGGGCTGTTGCTCTAAAGATTGTGTCGAAATTTACATAATTCCAAAGAGCGAAATTCTTTATAATATAGAAGTTTTAAAAGTCCCGACTGCAAAAAAACTGCGTGGTTTCTGAGACTTTGAAATGTCAGAACCCACAAAATTCCAAATCCAAAATTGCGCAATCTATGTGATTTCGAAGTGCCAAAAATTGCAGAATTCTAACTCAAGAATTGCCTGCCAAAATTTCCAAAATGCTAGCTCCAAAATGGCGCAATTTTTGTAATTTTGAAATGACAAAATTGGCAGGAGTCAAACTCAAGTTGCGCAGTTGTTAGTTTAGTTGCGAGCTGACAAGATTTATAAATTTCAAATAAACTTTTTCACAATTTTTACATCAATTCGCCACAAAAAACGCACCGTTGCCCGCGAAATTCGAAGGAAGCACCGCCGCCACTGGAACTATTTTCTTCTGCAGAGTGGGCATTATTTTCTCGATTTGCGCACTATTTTTAGTGCCGACTCGCTGCAAATTGGGGTTCACCCACACGTTTGGGGCGGATTTTTGTGGCGCTCCGTGAAAATACGGGTTCGGAAGGGTTTTTCCCAGGGTGGGCGCTGAAATTGTAAAAATATACAAAAATTTGCAAAATACTGTACCTTTTGCAAACTTTATAAAATAATTCGTATAGCAACAACAACAATAACATGAGAGTTGTTGCAAAAATTTGCACGGCGAATTATTGCAAAAGTCACAATTTAGAAACCACTAAAAGAACGCGTACAAAAATTGCGTGCCAAAAATCAAACTATTTCTGCCAATCATCCAAATTATTGTGCAAAAACCATAAATTCTCCAAAGATTCGCGCAACACAAGACATTTTCTCTTCCTCCCGCCACAAAAGACATACGAATATTTCCGTTTAAAAAGAAAACTTTTCGCCACATTTTGACAAAATTTACACAAATTTTCCCATAAATTATCTCTCACCCTGCGAGGCGGCAGAGCTCAACTTGATATCGGCCGTTCCTGCGGGTCTTATAGTATTTGTAGTATTTGTTGTTGTTGTGGTATTTATAGTATTGTACTGCAGCGTCGTCGTAGCACTATTTTCAGAGGCGCCTTCATTATTCTCCCTATCTTTCAGGTGCTTGAACACGCAGTGGGGTTTCCTGAATTAACATAGCTACATAATATGATTAAAAAGGATACATTTAGTAATCATAATTAGCCATAAGCGCTAAAAGCCCACTTGCAACCCTACCCTAACACTAAGGAACCGCAACCCTAAGATACTGTACATATGTATTGCTACAAAACTACACCAAATTTACCACAAAAATACTACAAAACTATCACTAACAATGCCACAAACTATCGCAAAACAACCACAAAATTGCTGCAAATCACCCCGAAGTTTTAAAACAAAACTACCACCAATTACTATAAATTCACTAAAAATTCTCACTTGCAGCCGCCCGGCTGACTCTCCCAATAGCAAAAGGTCTCGTTGCGCCGTTTCTCGATCTTCATATGGCGAAAGGAGCAATTCAACTGAAAAAATGAATACAAAATTACTATTTAGTAATACAATACAATTCTACAGAGCACTGTAAAAGAACCACAATTCTACAGCAATACGAGGCGTGATCGAGACTTGGCACAATCACACAGTAGGTATGCCTTCAGACTAAACAAGCTTTGTCTAAAAACTGTGGCACCACGTTGGCATCAGTGTAAACTTGAGAGCGTGTGCGCGATAATGTGCACTGGATA
>JASAMZ010007822.1:0-30559 GCA_030248115.1 Linhomoeus sp. GSCO2_2 | reverse complement strand
ACAAAATCAATTGGTTCTTTTACGCACCATTTTACGCACCGATTTACGGACGACTTTACGCGCCGGAAGCGTTCACAATGGTGCGTAAAATCGTCCGTATGCGTAAATTTACGGATACGGACGGATTTACGGACGGTTGTGAACGCGCCTTAAAACGGCACACAAGGTTGTTCATGGCTTAACGGCACGCATGGTTCAAATAGCTGAACCGGGTAGTGAACTGCACACTTCGCGAGCCTGGCGTATGGAAGTGCTTGCAAATTCAGAAGCGCGTGAAAGAGTTGAAACTTTGGCTAAGACAGAGACGCGCGACCCCACCTTCCTCGGTGGTCCTCTCGCTGTACACTATGAACCGGCGCGGCCAGTCGCTGGGCTCCCAGCAGTCGCTGTTGAAGTCGCCGGAGCCCGAGTCGTATCTCCTCATGTAGCAGTAGCCCTCGCTTGGATCTTCGACGTACCACTCGACGGAGCGGCACTCGAAGCTCGTCTCGTCCACGCAGGCTTGCCGGCACTGCTCCAACGTCCGGCCATACAGTGACTTGTCCGCAGCGTCTCCATGGCACTCGTGGGAGAGGAGCGTCCAGTGACTCGCCAGACCTGAAACCAACTCACTCTGGCCTATTCTGCGCTAAGAGGGCGCGCCAAATTTAAATTTTCAAGTTGAGAGCAAGCGATCTCCCACTCCACGACCTGAGATCGAGCGGCCTAACTGAACCGCAGTCCAGAGAGCCAAGGCGAGAGTGCAGCTGCCGGCCATATCTTCCCAAGTTCTCAGTGGTCGTTCGCTGTTGGCAGCTTTTCGCAGATGTTGTTGCGTAGAAGACCAGAGTTCCCCTCTAGCTTTCGGGTTTGTGGTGTGAAGTCGGCTGGGACTCGGATAATAAAGGAAGACGGAAAGAATGGGGGTGAATGAGGTCCACTGCACAAAGATGTCGCCTGATTGAGCAGATTCGCCATCTCCACAGGGTACGTACAAACGGACGGGAGGTCCAACCGCGTGCGCTCAGCTTCGTCGACTTAGGAAGCAACCCACGGAAAGGTTGTCGTCAGGTGCCTGCGTGCGTTTGTCCATCCCTCCGTTCGGTTCAACCCCTGGAGAGACAACCCTCGGTTTTTCGACTAGCTGATCGTTAATCATAGTCATAGTCGAGATGCAAAAAAATGAAATTCGCGAGTTACAGTAACCTAGATGCCCAAAAACGCTAAATCGCTCCTCTTGCGTCGTAGAGAGGCGTGACGCAGCTCGTTCGAATGCTCTCGACGTGCTCTTTCATTCGATATCGTTCTGGATGAAGCAAACCATGAATCGAAACCACGGTTCGAAGACTCCTCAACATCAACTCTAAAGGACCGAACAGCTCTCCTGTTCTCGCGACAACTTCCGCATCACTTGTCCACTAATCCGTTTAGGCGCGTTATCCATTGTCTTTCACTCGCTGTCTGCTTCTAGCGGAATGCAAAGCAGCGTGTTGTACTCGGGAGGGCACGGTGGTGCGAAGAGAACCGCACTAGCAGATGGGTACAGTAGTAAGTGGGTGGGTACACTGTGGGATTGTTTATTAGAATAAGATCCCATCCACACTTCTTCCTCTCCTCCTCTTCCTCCTAACAGGCTTCACGAAACGAAACTCAGAAGTCTTTTCGCAGTTTGCACACGGTGCTGGCTGGCATCACGTCACTTAGAGGAGTACATAAGATTGTCGACATCATGACTATATGTGTCAGACTTTGGTATGTACTCAGAGTTCTTGCCACAGCATCAACAGTTGAAAACGATTCCAACGCGAAAGTTGTGTAATCATCGTCATTTCACGTTTAATCAACGAAACAGCATTCGGTTTCGCAACGAATCATGCGCTGGGGTCAATGTGACCAACCCAAGACACTGCAGCTTCCTCGCAACAGCAATTGCCTAGAAAACCATAAACTCTGTCTGTGAATAACAACTTCTATCCCTCGCGCTGCCACATTCTGAAGCTGGCAGCAATCTCGGTGGCGGACACTCCATCACTGGTATCTGCCGCATGGAGATGGCAGGCCTTCCCAGTGGCATCATAGCTGAAACCTCTGCAACTGCAGCTGCTCTTGCACTCCAGGGCGCAGTCTCTCTCTTCAATACTGCTCTTGATTTCTACCACCAAGGGGGTGGCCATCTTCTTCCCGCTGGCCCACTTGCGGAAGTTACTAACTTGAGTGTTGCACTCCTGGGCTGCAAACAACAACCGAATATTGCCACGTGGAGTAGAAGACGCTCCGACTGGATTACGTTACCTGGGGCTGGCGTTGTCGCTCCCAGTATCTCTCCGTAGATGGCCATCAAGTACTTGTCACCCTCTCTGGTGCAGGGTTTCAGAACCTTAGCTCCTCCAGTAGCTGAACTGCTCGACAGCTCGCAGCCCAGCCCTGGCGAAAAGCTGAAGGACTCGCACTTGAAGCCGCTGTGCCCCTCGCAAGCCAGACGGCACTTCTTCACGTTGTCCACTGCTGGGTCCATCTTCTCAGTGACTGCAGAGGTGTCCAGACATCCGCTGACCTCAAGGGCCCAGTCGGGATCTGAAGACAGGATAGCCTGCCAGCAGAGCTGCCGTCCATACTACAGCTTGCATCTATCACACAACCTGGGGCGGCCGTTTTTTCGGCGAAGATGAAATAAGCGTTGCCATAGTCTCCCGAATCGAGGCAGTCCGGAGCGACGTCTGGCGAGCTCGAGTCGACGTCCAGCATTTCGCAGTAGCTGTCGGGCGATTCGAGGCTGTGGTACTTCACCGACAAGCAGTGGAAGCTGCTCTCGTCTTGGCATGCCTGCCGACACTTCTCTAGCGTCAGACCGGTGAGCATCAGCTTGGTATAGTCCCCGTGAACGCATGAGGGCGCCGAAGGGCTCCACGCGAGCGGTACTTCGCAAAAGGCTCCGGTGAACTGAGCCGAGCATTGGCAAGACACCTTGCCCGCTCCGGCGTCGATGCAAGCTCCTCCGTTTCGACAGGGCGAATTGGCGCAGGCTGCAAACGTTGTTGCGACACTGTAGGCTAATGGGTACGTCTGAACTCCCTTTGTCAACGACTCACACAACAGCTTTCGTTCTCCATAGATGACGGCGTAGTTGTAGGTGTAGATCGTGCAGGGGCTCTGCAGCACAGCTCCGTCACTCTGTGAGGTGGCGCTGAGCTTGCAGCCATTCGTCTCTGGCGAGAAAGAGAAGGAGCGACAGTCGAAGGCTGTCTCGTCCAGGCAGGCCTGCCGACACTTAGCCAACATATTCACGGTGTAGTCTTTGGTGGAGGATACGTCACCCAGCTGGTGGCAGGCCATCAACTCCTCCTTCCAGAGGACGTCTGAATCGAGCTTTCTGGCTGGACGTGCTACGCCAACGCACAGTCACAGTAAGAGCTAGACTGAAAGTGTTGCATTCAATGCCTCAGCTAGTGAAACCAGAAACGTTCTCGAACAAATCAAATCTTTTTGGAAGGTGGAGAGTTGGACGCATGACCCTCACCTTCCTCGTCCGTTCTTTCAGTGTAGACTCCAAACCATCTCGGCCAAATGCTGGGGTCCCAGCACTGTCTGTCGAAGTCGGCGGAGCTGGAGTCATGGCTGTGCATGTAGCAGTAGCCTTCGCTGGGGTCATCGATGAACCACCGGATGGACTGACAGTCGAAGGTCGTCTCGTCCACGCAGGCTTGCCGGCACTCCTCCAACGTCTTCCCATACAGCGCCTTGTCTTTGGAGCGCTCCAGGCATGCTGGGGAGAGCAGCGTCCAGTGCGTTTGACCTGAACCCAACGCTGCCCAGCAAATGTTCCGATAGCAGCACAGTTTGTCCGTAATTTCAAGGGATTTCCTCTCAACGACCTGAGATCGAGTGGGCCAACTGGACTGTAGTCCACAAAAGCAAGCCCAGAGCGCAGCTGGCAGCCATTTCTTTGAGCTCTCTAGTATGTACCTAAGATCGACCTCTGCTCTGAGGCTGGCCTCAGTGGTCAGAAGAGCCTTTTCCGATTTCTGTCTTGTGAGGTCGTGAAGATGAAGCAGCCGATGTGAGGTCCACTGGGCAAGAATGTCGCCTGATTAAGCAAATGTGCGGCCTCGGGTGCCGCGCGACGCTGATTGCACCGGCTCACTTCGAGCGTCAACGAGTACGACACGACCAACGCAAGCGCAGTGGCTGGTGCAAGTGAACCCACCCACCTAGCTGCGGCGGACAGCCTCTCTGCACGCATGAAACAGCTAGGCAAACCACCACGCTGCAGAAAGCCCAAGCAGGGTGGTCTCGACGCGATTCCACGGGCGTTCACACGGGCGTTCACATTGTCCCCCAACAAAATTTGAAGAATACCTACTCGTTTCAATATTGAGTGTGCTACGAACGACTTACTGTACACCATCCATATTCAACGATGTGTTTATGGCGCAAGCGTTGCTTCTCACACACTAGTACAGCGCAACACTCTTGCGTTGTGGGACTGGCTTGCATTGTGTCAGTTCGGCGAACTTGCTTACGTACTTGGAGCTAATGTGTTTCGTCTGAAGCAGGTATAGTTCTTTTGCGATCGTCTGATGGCACACCTTACTTTGGCCTTACACAAGTATTGGGCGCATCAAACGCCCGGTAGGGTTCACAGCACAGCATTGATAGAGTAAGACAACTTAACGGTCATATTCTCATTAGCAGTCGACGTTAGTTGATGAAACAGTATTCGTCTTTGTGGGTAATCAATAATGCAATGGCGGATACTCTTAGTTGGTCCACAAGACCACACGACATTGCAACTTCCTCAACTCAACAACTGCCTAATTCATAATGCGGGAAAAACCCTAATTCAGCATGTGGAAACAACATCTAGCCCTCGCGCTGCCACATTCTGAACGCGGCATCAATTTCAATGGTGGCCCCTCCATCGCTGGTGTCGATCTCATGGAGGTTGCAGATCTTCCGAGTGGCATCGTAGCTGAAACCTCTGCAGCTGCAGGTGTTTTTGCACTCCAGGGCGCAGTCGAGCTCTTCTATACTGGCCTTGATTGCTACCAATTCGGTGGCCATCTTCTTCCCGTTGGCCCATTTGTGGAAGCTGGTCACCTGGGTGTTGCACTCTTGGGCTGCAAACAGCACCGAATATCATTGTCATGTGGAATAGAAGGCGCTCCGTTAGGAGGCGCTACCTGGGGCTGCCGTTGTCGCTGCCAGTATCTCTCCATACGTTGCCATCAGGTACTTGCCGCCCTCTCGGGTGCAGGGTTTCAGTACCACTGCCCCTCCAGTGGCCGAACTGCTTGACAGCTCGCAACCCAGAGCAGGCGAGAAGCTGAAGGACTCACACTTGAAGCCGCTGTGATCCTGGCAAGCCCGGCGGCACTTCTTCACGTTGTCCACTGCAGCGTCGGCCTTCTCAGTGACTGCAGAGGTGTCCAGACATCCGGTGACTTCGAGTGCCCAGTAGGGATCTAAAGATGGCCCGGCCATGGTCGCCTCAACAAATGCCATCTACACTAGTCTGCTGTACTCTACCACCTGGGGACGCCGTTCTCTCACTGAAGACGGAGTAACTGTGGGCATAGGCTTCCGAGTCGAGGCAGTCGGGAACGACGTCAGGCGAGCTCGAGTCGATGTCCAGCATGGCGCAGTAGCTGTAGGGCGATTCAAAGCTGTGGTACTTGACCGAGAGGCAGTGAAAACTGGTCTCGTCTTGGCACGCCTGCCGACACTTCTCCAGCGTAAGACCGGTGAACATCAGTTGGGTATGGTGGTCCCCATGAACGCAAGAGGGCGCCGACGGGCTCCACGCAAGCGGTACTTCGCACAAGGATCCTGTGTATTGAGTGGAACATTGGCAAGACACCTTCCCTCCTCCAGCATCGCTGCAAGCGCCTCCGTTACGACAGGGCGAATTGGCGCAGACTGCAAACGTTGAGACACATCAAGGACAGATGCCGGGTTTGTAGAGCACGCGTCATTATTGAACGACTAACACAACAGCTTTCGCTCTCCAAAGATGACTGCGTAGTTGTGGGTGTGGAGCGTGCATGGGCTCTGCAGCACAGCTCCATCACTCTGTGAGGTGGCGCTGAGCTTGCAGCCATTCGTCTCTGGCGAGAAGGAGAAGGAGCGGCAGTCGAAGGCAGTCTCGTCCAGGCAGGCCTGCCGACACTTGGCCAACATGTTCACTGTGTAGTCCTTGGTGCTGGAGACGTCCTCGGGCTGGTGACACGCCATCAACTCCTCCTTCCAGAGAACGTCTGAATCGACTGTCTTGACCGAACAATGAAACTGGTGGAAGGCGGAGAAAGGGCCTCACCTTCCTCATCCGTTCTTTCGCTGTAGACTGCGAAATAGCGATAGCCACTGTCCGGCCAGTTGCTGGGGTCCCAGCACTGCCGGTCGAAGTTGGCGGAGTTCGAGTTGTTGGCGAACATGTAGCAGTAGCCTTCGGTGGGATCTTCGACGAACCAGCGGATCGACTGACAATCGAAGGTCGTCTCGTCCACGCAGGCTTGCTGGCACTCCGCCAGCGTCTTCCCAAACTGCGCCTTGTCGCTGTCGCCGCGCAGGCACGCTGGAGAGAATTGCGTCCAGTGCGCCTGGCCTGAAACCAACTCTGTCTATAGAACTTTCTGACAGCCACACGGTTTGTCTGGAATTGAGGCGACAAGGCCGACGACGACAAGGCCGAAGTGATTTCCTCTCAACGACCTGAAGTCGAGTGGGCCAACTGGACTGCTGTCCAGAGAATCAAGCCCAGAGCGCAACTGCCAGGCATTTCTTTCAGATTTCTTTGCGCGATCGACTTCTTGTGGAGTCGTCGGAAGTCAGGAGAGTCAGGAGTATTTCGCTTTCTGTCTTGTGAGGTCGCGAGGATGAAGCGGCCGATGTGAGTTGCCTGGGCACGAATGTCGCCTGATTGAGCAGATTTGCAGCCTTGGGTGCCGCGTTACGAAGATTGCACCAGGTTACTTCGAGCTTCAACGAGTAAGACACGACTCACGCAAGCGCCTTCTAGTGGCTGGTGCAAGTGAACCCGTCAACTGAACTGAGGAGTGTGGAGTGCCTCTACTGGCGCGCCAGCAGGCGAAACGACCACTGCAAGACAAAGCCCAAACAGTTGGGTCTCACCGCGATGCAGCCTGAACTAACCGGGTGGATGCAGTCTGCATTTGCATCGCCTTCGTTGCACCTGGTGATGTTCTCTTGGGCATTGCCTCCCTTCAGTTCAACAGCGGGTGCAGTCTGCACCAAATTTGAAGGAGAGTTGTTCGTATCGCCGTTGTGTGTGCTACGAATGACTCACTGTACACCATCGTTCAATGCTGTGTGTGGAGCGCACGCAGCGTTGCTTCTCTCAGTATCTCTACTACGCATCCGTGATGCGATAATGTTACAATGAGAACTCGAAGCACAACACGCTTGCTTGTGTTGTGGGGCTTGTCCCGTCGTTCGTATTGCATCAGTTCGGCGAACTTGCTTACCTAATTGGTGCTGGAGTGTTTCGTCCGAAGTGATTACAATTCTTTTGCGATCGTCTCGTGGTACGCCTGCTTTTGGCTTGCATAAGTAATGAAGGTATGTATCTGGCCACTTGGGCCTCTGGCTGGCGAGTGCGCATTATCTTGTTTTGACAGCCCCGAAAGCAGCGGAGCGAAAACTGGCGAACAATAGGCCCGACTGCTTGTTTCAGAGAAATACTAGCTCTCTTCCACTGACGATAGGGTCACACTGTCGCAATTATTGCCATCTGGCATTTACACGCGAATATTGGTCGCGCCCTCAGCGGCCTTCTGTTTCTAATTAGAAGATCGGAATACGGCAAAACCATACATCACTCCCATCTCAGCCAATGCACCAGGTTCTTCATGCACAACTACAATACCTTTGTAGTATGGATCACAAGGATCCAGCGTGCCGCAATGTTGTGTTGCGGGAACTATTTATGGGACTCTGAGTGTAATAATCTATGGATTTGTCTAGTGCAAACTTGTGTTGTTTGGGAAATATTAGCTCCGAGTAGGAGACATAACATGAACTCTGCACAAACACAACCCTCTCTGGGACAATTTAGGGACAATTTAAGGACAAGACAAGACAAAGACAAGACAGTTAAGGATATCGTCCGTAGAACAAAGACTAGGACAAGACAATTTAATATTTGGGGCCAAAGGTCAAAAACAAAGACAAAGACAAGACAATTGGCAAAATCCTGGGACAATGGCATGTCTGCTTGCCTATAAGGATGCCCTTGCGAAATTTATAGGCTAGTCCTCGCGCTGCCACATCTTGAATGCAGGATCACTTTCGATTGTGGCTCCTCCACCACTAGCGTCCGCCTCGTGCAGGTGACAGACCTTCCTGGTGTCGTCATAGCTGAAGCCCCTACAGTTGCAGATGTTTTTGCACTCCAGGGCGCAGTCCAGCTCTTTCTCGATGGAATTCTTGCTTGCCACTAGTTGGTTGGTCATCTTATGCTCATTGGCCCATTTATGGAAGCTGGTCACTTGGGTGTTGCATTCTTGGGCTGCAAATACTCACACAGTCCCTGCGTGGTACATAAAATGTAGGGCAGCACGACTGATGGTGAACAGGTCACCTGGGGTGGCATCCAGTACTTCCGCATAGACAGCCATGAGGTACTTGACTTCTCTGGTACAGGGCTTCAGAACTTTAGCTCCTCCAGTGGCGGAACTGCTGGAAAACTCGCAACCCAGCTCTGGTGAGAAGCTGTAAGACTGGCAGCTCGACTTTGTAAGGCCCTGACAATGTTGGCGGCACTTCGCAACGTCGTCGACAGATGCGGCGGCCTTTGTGGTAACAGCTGACGAGTCGAAGCATCCAGCAACTTCCAGGGCCCAGTAGGGATCTGAAGGAATGTCCCGTGCTTGAATTCCTGGAGCTCTGTTCGTTAAACTACAATTACTGCGCGTTCACCAGGAGTTGCAGTTCTCTCGAAGTAGACGTAGTATGCACTGTTGTAGGAGCTTGAGTCGATGCAAGCCGAAATGAAATCTGACGAGGATGAATCCACTGCGGCCATCCGGCAGTAGCTTGCCGTGGCCGACTCAAAGGTGTCGTACTCCACTGACAAACACTCGAAGCTGGTCTCGTCTTGGCACGCCTGGCGACACTCCTCCAAGGTTAGGTACAGCACATTCTTGTCGTTATGCCCAGTGATACAGGACGGGGCTAGACGACTCCAAGACGAGGACGTCTCGCAAAATGTCCCAGTGTAGTCTGACGTGCACTGACAAGAGACCTTCCCTCCTGACTCAATGCAGTCGGCTCCGTTGCGACAAGGCGAATTGCCGCAAGCTAAAGAGGCAGAAACGGCTTTTGAAATTTTAATGAAGAATTGCGAGAGTATAGGGAATGAAATAACTGGCATCACCAACACAAAGTCTTCCTCTCTCCATAGGTGACGGCGTATTTGTAGGCGTGTTCCGTGCAAGGCGTCTGCAGCACTGCCCCTTTGCTCTGCGAAGTGGCGCTCAGCTGACAGCCGGCTTGGGGCGTGAAGTAGAAGGAGAGACAATCGAAGGCCGTCTCCTCCAGGCAAACCTTGCGGCACAGGGGCAGCCGGCTCACTGCACTGTGCTTCGTCGTCGCGACGTCGGTTGGCTCGAGGCACGCGGAAAGCTCGTCTTGCCAGATCAAATCTGTGCCAGATGCGGATTCAACAGCTCAGTGTTTGAGTCAACGAACTCGAGAACCGAGTTGCGTCAAGCACAACGCTGAGAATGGCCAACCTTCCTCTTCGGTTATCTCCGTGTAGATAGCGTAGTTGGTGCGCCCATCGGCCGGGTCCCAGCATTCATCCTTGTAGTTGGCCGACTTCGAGTTGTT
The DNA here is from genome assembly GCA_030248115.1 of Linhomoeus sp. GSCO2_2. NCBI lineage: Eukaryota > Metazoa > Nematoda > Chromadorea > Monhysterida > Linhomoeidae > Linhomoeus > Linhomoeus sp. GSCO2_2. The sequence continues at coordinate 20,734 of JASAMZ010007822.1, read as the reverse complement.
TCGATGCATGTAGCAGTTGCCCTGGTTCTTCGAGTCACTGCCGACATACTCAACGGATTGACACTTGAAGCTCCCCTCATCCTCACAGGCTTGCCGACATGCCTCCAAGCTGCTGCCGTACAGTTGCTTCTCGCCACTGCTGTATAGGAGGCAAGCGTGGGAGGCGGGCGTCCAGTAATTCGACGCTGGAAGATGACAACTTGGCAGTCTCTACACACGGTTGAAAACGACGTCCGGCTGAAACGACAGTGGTCACGAACGATAGAGTACCTAGACTTGCGCAGGCCGACGAAACTACACCCAGGAGAACCACGATCATTATGTGAGGAGAAGACATTCTCTTTCAGCTTCTTCCAAGGTTCCTCAGGTTCCTGGTCGACGACCTCAACAAAGCTGGGGTACACTCCGCTACTCTCCAATCTCAATAACAACAAGTGGGCAGACGGCCTACCGTAGATGGTCGCACTACATGCAAATCCTCTACTGAGCACCCGCACGCTTCGCGCTCCGCTACCCGCTGAATTTCGCCTGATTTGGCAGAGGGGCTTGGTTGCCAGCCGACCAGGAAGACGCCGCTTCTTGGGCTCGCCTACGCCCACTGAAGATGGGTGCAGTGTTGCGGAGAAGGTCTATGATGTTAGCTACTATAACCGAAACCATACACCCATGAAGGAATCCGCAACGTACCTACAGTGTGAGAGTGGGCGGTACGGTATGCAAAGATACCAGCAATCCTCCGATAGCGGTTCCCCTCTCTTTGCCACGACAAATGGGGAGAATGCCGAGGATGGGTTGGGAAGCTTAGTGCGTGCCTACAGTATATCACCTCGCGCAATGCAAACATCAGTTGTCAACCTCGGTCCTCCACTGTACACATTTCTGCGATGGTAACGAACACAGTATCTGCAGTGTACTACGCTGACACATAGTTGGAACACTATTCTTTTCCTGCGGCACAATTTGCTTTTACCAAAGAGTATGTACACACCTTGTGTTTAGAAAGTCGTCAACTCGTGTACGTAGAATACGTTATGTACATAACATGTGTTGCGGAGCAGTGCAGTGTGGCAGAAGTAAAGACTGCGAATCTCTTTACGGGGGCTAAACAGCCCAGCCACTGCAATAGGAGGACAACAACAGAAGTGTTCCTATTGTTCCGATTGAGGGTTGAAAGCTCGACTAAAAGTACTCTGGTTCAGGAGTACCACACACCAATAGACAGTTTGTCCAACACAAACTGCACATCTGGCGGATTCCTTCATTCTAGAAGGGTTCCTTATAAAGCTGATGTTGCATCGAACGCTTCAACGCATGAGGTGACGCTAGAAATCGCTGCCCAACCACCGATCAATGCATCACGTTGCCCGTATGTAGGTATCAATTCCTGTGTCTTCTTCAGTCCTTGTTGGCGCAGGCTTCTTCGCACTCCTCCCTGCTCTTGTAGTTGTTGCCGTTGCCCGCGCAGCCATTGTACAGGAACTCTATGCAGCGCTCCGATTCGGCGTGGTAGTACCAGCGCACCATGTATCTGTTACCCTGCCGATCAGGCAGACAGGAGCTAGAGTACGCCCCGCTGCTGCAGTCTGAACTCCAGAATTGTGACCGTGCGGCGCGCTGGAGATTACGATACGTATAGTAACACACTTCACGATCCAAGCGATGCCCCCTCCCATCCACCCCCTCCCAAGTCCCAATAAGCGTCGATTTTGAGAACCCAAGTGTACGTACAACCAGCGTCCACTTTGAGTACCCAAGGAAAAGAACGTATCACCAGTAGCACTGGCGCTGCCATATATGCGACGTAGGTACTATCCGAAAAGCTCGGACAGAGCAGAGAAGATATGTTCGGACACACCCATGAACCATTATTTGAACATGAGAAATAAGTGGGCAAGCGACCTCGCCACAGAGCTCAAAAGTCACTGTATTGTGTGTACAATTGTCCGTTTGGACATGAGAAAAGTCCGGACAAACGGACCAATCCGAATTGTCCGAACTTTCCCCGATAAACAGCAATTCAAAACCAAAGTTGGCGCGGTTTCTCTGCGACACCCTGTATCAATCTGTAGAGGTACCTGGAGTCTGCTCGGTCGTTGACGATGCAGAAGCCGAGATGAAGCCCAGGGCACACGCCAACGTTACAATCGGCAACAATACGAACTTCGTCATCGAAGTGTGTGCGCTTCTTGTTCCTGGACAAGTCGATCCACGTATTATGTCTGCACAGTGAGTATACATGTCGGCCTGCGGTTGAGAGCTAGTCTCGCATGAATGAATTTCCACAGCTCAAAATTGATCAAAGTAGCCCGCTTTGTGATCATTTTCGGGTTGCATATGCATTATTCCGGTCATGCCGTTCCGTCGGGCCGACCAATGCCGATCCCCCGTCCTTTCTAAAGCTTCCAATGTTTGACACGGGTTACCGAGATTCACTTGTTTCCAAGTGAGCCGCGAACTGTCATCCACGCTATAGCACAATTAATACCTTACCCCCGCCTCCCCCCCCCCCCCCCCCCACGGAAACACGCACCATACGCGATACGGCGAGGACACTCCCAGTGCTTGGTCTCGTCTCATAGCATTGACAGTGTCACGAATGAGAACTCGCAAGGCTTCATCGTTGCACAGTGAACCTAGGCATAAACCAGCTACTGCTACCGTACAGTGCCAAATAGTATACCCCCCCCCCCCCCCAAATAGTATACCCCGGGTATACTATTCAGGGTGGCAAAAATATTCTCTGACCCATCAAATTTCTGTACATTAACCTGTCTGAAGTGTTATAATTTGAGGAAAAGCCAAGGCATTTTGTCAAGATTATGCATTCTCAAGCACTAAAACGCCTCACACAAGTAAGAAGGTTGCTTTGGAAGCTCTGCGCTATAGCCAGAAATGCTAAGGAGAGCGAAGAATAACAAGACTGGCCACTATCTTTAGATAGAAACTAGGTTCAAAGAAAGGCACTGTAAATTCACAGTGCCAATTTGTATACCCGGGTATACTATTAGGATCGCACTTTTGTCAACCAAAACCATATTTTCCGAATAGTATACCCGGGTATACTATTTGGCACTGTACGGTACTGTATTAACGTGGGGTGGCGCGCTATTGTCGGCAGCGAGATGGTCATAGTATTGCAGTCATAGAACGGTTTGCTGCAGGTATTTACCGTCGTTGAAACAATGCACAAGTAGATCACGTCACGTCAGCAGGGCTCGTTCTGCTTCAACATCTACATATGTAGCTTGCAGTGCAGCCCGCCATTGTCCTATCGTCTGTTGTTGCGTCCGCAGTGCTCTAGGAGTGCATTGTTGCTGATTCAGAAAGTCTATGGACCATGCAAGATTGGGTGACTGTTCCCACTTCGCCCGCCAGTGTAGTTCAACCGGTGCACAAAGAAAGAGCGCACTACCGTCACAACTAATCGAGAGGCGCAAAGGTAGTAGTTAAGGAAGGTACATCATACACGTACACATACAAGCTCAGGTACATAGTTACCAGAGTTTGCACCTAACCGCAAAATGGAGCCGTACAGCTCCGTGTTCGTTCCCTCTGATCCCCAGTACAAGTGCTGCTGCAACAACTGCCATGTCGCGGTCAGTTCCTCTTCTTTTGGTCTCGAAATGCCTGCCCCTGTGGATAACAGTGACAATGTCCACTATTACGCTATAGGTTGGAGCGAAGATCGTGGCCGTCGTCAGCGTCCTCCTGTACGTCTTGGGTCTCCTCACTGAATTCCTCATGTCAGTACCTACAAGTATTACTCTGTATCAGATCGCTTCTATTTAAAATCAAACCAGAAGTAGTTTAGGGCTGGGGCCAATGTCGCTCCAGTGTGGTTCAAGGTCTTCTCCGTTGCCTGGACGCTGGTTGGCATAGGCCTGGCCATTGCCGCTTTTGCAGGGGTTCAGAAAGAGCGACCACAGCTAGTGACTCCATTCATGTGGTTTCAGGTGCGTTCAAGGTGGTGATTAGTTTCAGGAGCTATAGGCTATGAAGATTGACGCTCTGTGTTGCAGCTGATCGAGCTGGCACGGATCTCTCTGGCCGTATTCGTAGCGCTTGTTGCCGTCGTCCCCGCAGTGCGCAAGGACCAAAGAACTGGCATCGGTTGTCGCAGTAAACTTTGATGAAATGAAACGTGAAGTAAACTTCGTAAACCTTCATTTCAGTTCTACACAGCATATTCGGCGGTTTGCTAGCCAGTTGTCTGCGCGTCTGGTTCTTCGCGGTGTTGCGCTCCTGCCTACGATATCTGGAAGACAAACTGATGGCCGACGGCCTGCTCTCCGCCGCCAACTTCGCGGTGAGTCCACATGTTGATGCTGTCAATGTGACAATAATTGTGCACTAACGATGCATGTGCATCTAGTGTATGTACATGGTACGGTCGTTTAACTACTCAATGTGAGATTCACACGTCGTTTAGGCGACACCGTAATCGTAGAACAGAGAGGGAGAGAGAGGAAACCTCGCCAGCTGAATGGGCCCTTTCATGAAAGAGAACTGACACCTACTCTTTGCTAGTTGCTATGTGTACTGTGTACTGTAGGCCGACAATGTGATAATGCCCAGTGTTGCGTGCGTGCGTCCAACTGTGTGTTCCATAGGCTAACATTCACTTCCAAATGCTAACTAAAGAGCCACCCTGCGTCGCCGTTTCTTCATGCGCGGTTAGCATCAATTTGCTAAGGATTTGAGCAAATTTGATCACTGTTCATCCCAACAACTTTCGAGCTGGCAACAACATGGCACACACACCACTGAACGTCACTGATCTATCCCCATCGTTCGAGTACAACTCTGCACTGCTAGCTAGCGTAGCGACCATCACCTTACCACACCTTACCACGCCTTGCCCGCCAGCAGGCCTCCAAGCTACCGCACTCTGTCACGATCTCCCGCTCTTCGCCTCCACTGCGGCCGAGGAGCGCCCATCACTACGGGAATTCTGGCCCCTAGGCGTGTCATGGTCATTTCCCAGATGATGGAGCTCCATGCTCCCATGGCTCTCAATGCCCTCAGGCAGTGGACGCCCGTGGCGCTCGCAGAGCTCCCTGAGACTCTGCAGGCAGCTGCGCGGGGGACTGAAGAGAAGGCGGCCGTTGGGAAGACGCCTGGCCGACTCCATCTCGGAGAAGACATTTAATGCAGCGTCGACGTCATCCACAGAACCTGAAAGAGATTGGCACACATCATCCTGGGAAGACCCGCATTTCAGGGAAAACTCGCATATTTCGTTGACACTGACTTTCGAAGCAGGTTTCGCTTAAATTTTAAGCTTGGCCCAGGCGTAATCTTGGGCTTAGGTTTACCCAACTTAGGTGTAGGCTTAGGTTCTTGCTTGCTTATGTCTAAGGCTAGGAACGCGCTGCGCACCATCAAACTCATTATCTGCCACCATAGGAAGTCTAAGCTATGTTCTGCTTAATGCAAGAAACTGCGCGTTTCCACCGGCATGCGAGTAATAACAGCAAAATATACGTACAGGACGTCCACATGTCATCGTCCACTGTTTGGCGGTGAGTATCAAACTCTGTGCTCGACGTATTGGCGCGCTCTTTATCAGCTTATAGCAACCACGCGAGAAGCTTCTTCTCATCGCCAAGCGTGAGTTGGGCGCGTTTTGTTTTTGTGTGTGTTGGTGTGCTGTGTTGGTAGTTGGGGGGGTGTTGGTGATGATGTTGGGTTTTTGTGTGGGAGATAAAAGTTGTGTGTGTAATTTTTTTAAAAATCCTTTCTTTGGTGGTTTTTTTTTTTGAAATGGGTATTTTGTTTGTTTTGTTTGTTTGTATATTTATTTTGTGATTTTTTTTTGGTCTGGTTGGGCGCGAATAAGCAGACATCAAAGTGTAGGGTCTCACGGCAGGCATGTATGCAGAGGTTGTAGTACTGGGCCAGAAAGACGACAGGGGGCCCCATCTTCATCTCGTCCAGAAGCGCCCGGGTGGAACGGATCATGTCCAGCTGGAAATGGACCGCGGAATGACAACAACTTCTGGAGTGTTACGCGAAGTTAGTGTTACCAACAGTTGGCTACACAAGCAACAGTAATAGGCAATAGGTAGTCGGCCATTTGGGGAAGGCTTGCCGTCTTGAACCCGACCTGTCCGGTTTCCGCGTACAGCGGACGGAAGGCGTTGATCAGTCGAAACCAGAGGGACTCAGACACCAGTGCCATCTGAGAAGTAGCAGAGTCAGTCACTCACACCGAAATGTGCCACGGACTAAAATGGCGTCGTCACCGTGTGTCGTTGCCGGAGGACGTCCTTGGCCTCCGCCGAGCGTCCCAATTCCAACAGCGACAAGAACACGTCCGCCACCGCGCAGCCCTCGCCCTCCGTCGCCTTGACAACCTCGTAGGCTGTGGAACAACGCAAAACTCCAATAAGACGTCTCTCCCCTACGACGTACTGTTCCGTACTGTCGGGGTGCGGCATGCTTGGTGTACTGCGGTCGGCAACTCACAACAAGTGGGGTTGTGTTTTTTTTTTTTGTTGGTTTTTTTTTTTTTTTGTTTTTTTTTTTGTTTTTTTTTTTGTTTTGTTTTTGTTTTGTTTTTTTTTTTTTTTTGGTGTTTTGGGTAGGTTGTGGGTTTGGTGTTGTTTTTTTTTTTTTTTTTTGTTTGTTGTGTTTTTTGTTTGGGGGGACGCGAGCACGCACACTGTACCATTGTAACATGTTAAAGATACTCAGCGCGTTGTCTTTTACGTACTCTGTGCTGTGTGTTCACTGGGCACCAGTGAGAGTTTCGATATGACACCTAGAATGGGGTAATCCAAATTGGGAAGATGTGCCGCAAAGGCCGTCTTACACAAACCACTATGGATATAACACCTGTCGAATAGGACCCAACCCCAAAATACTCTAGAGGTTACAGCTCATCAAAGGCTGGAGTGGATGTTCATAGACAAAGTGGTACACACCTTTCGCGAAGGCGTCCTTATCGTCGAGTTCGAAGCAGCGGCGGAAGACAGCTACTGTGACGGGCAGATTCAACTTGTAGACGTCGCGCACTCTCAGGTAGAAGCGCAGAGCCTCCTCAACGTTCTTTCTGAAGAAATAAGGTGGAAAGCAATAACACAATGGAACGCATCTTTCTCCAATTCCGACGCACTCCTTGAGATAGTGGTGGACGAAGGGTGATAGGATGAGACGACGACCGATCTCCACCCTCTGAACGATGGGTTCGGCCAGCTGGCGAGCGCCCGCCATGTCTCCGCGCTCCAATAACGTTGCCACCGCCTTAGCCAGGTGCCGCTTGGACGTCATAGTGAGAGGGTCCTAGAGACAGCAGGAGACAAGCCATTGCCAACTATCTCGTCGCATTATGACGATGACAGTACGTGGTACGCACAGCGGCTGAACTACTCTGACACGCAGCGTAGAGCGGATACGAGTGCCATGCTTTCATATCATACAAACACTGCAACGTGGAGCTACCACTTCTTTAAAAATCAACAAAGAGAACTTCGGGTTTGGAAAAACTGATATCACTAGAGACAGACCTTGCGAGACTCAGCGCGATGCGAGTCTCTTCGGTTGGCAGGCAAGAAGGCGTGGTCGCGCCCCAGCGCCCGAGGCATCTTCAACAGCTCTAGCATCTCCTTGGCCGGTCGTCCATCCTGAGCCAGTTTGAGACACAGCTGCGCCAAGAGGGCGCAGTGGACAACGGCGCTGGGGGTCGAGTCGTGACTGAAGAGTGTGGGTGAGATTGATCGAAACCCACAGGTTATGCTGCGCGTTCCCCTTGTGTGCGGCACTCTCATGGTTGTACAGAATACGGTTGACCGGTGTTCCGTGAGAGTAGTCGAACTTTTGGTTTCGGTGCCAACGAGTGTGTACAGCTTAGCGAAGTTCCAATTGTAGTCGCAGTACTCGAACATCTAACTGACCCTACAAGATGCACACTAAAGACTCTACTGACAACAGCGTGTACAAGTCGGCGGCGTCCTGGAGTCGGTTGGCCTCGAGAAAAAGGTGCATCAGCGGCTCCACCACCGCTCCACAAAAAGTGTCGGCTCCGGCATTCGAGACCAGCTCCACCGTCTCTGCCATGCTCTGAAGCAACGTCACTGTTCATACTAAACTGCATTCAGCCCACTGCTCTTTTATCCCAGTGAACCACCAGACGAGCAAACCCCTTCAACAGTCTGGAGTAGGGCGAGCCGGTTGAGCAGGAGTGAGGCTTGGTGGGACTGCCCAGGGTGCTGCCTGTGCCTCAGGTCATCCAGGATCAATTCCTTCCTCTGCGACAGCTTCTTCAGCTCCGTTCTCTGAACGAGTTGACTGTAGTTGCGTGGTGAATTCCTATGATTTTGCAGAAAAGGAAGCATTTCCACTTCACTAGTTCATATTTCTTTTTTCGCCGCGTCTCAGCGCGGCGAGGTGTATATATACGGATGACAATGTCTGTGTGTGTGTCTGTGTGTGTGTGTCTGTGTGTCCGTGGCGCCGAAGTAAGATATGTGGCATATGTGGTCAAATAGAGTCGGGGTCGCTGAGTATGGATCCGATGTCCGTTTCTGTTGCTAATTTTGCATTTTCGAGATATTCGCAATTGAAATTCAAAAATGTCAAAAATCGACTTTTCACCCGATGGGCTAGCGACGAAATGTCTTCAGAAATGGAAAGAGCATAGACCGCGGATGATTTGTAACACAAAAGTAATTTTTTGTAAATGTGGAATTCAATAGAAATACACAATTGTTTGTCAAAATTTGATAAATTGACAAAAATAGAACGTCATTTATTGACGAATGTGAATGCAGAAATGGTAGGGCCGTATGTCAACAAGAATATCTGACATAGTTGTGCAGTTTTAATAAATCGCAATTTCGAGATATTTAGATTTAAAATCAAAAAGTGTCAAAATCGGCATTTTCGTCTGATGGGTTAGGGCAAAATTTCTTCATAAATGGAAAGGGCATAGACAGCGGATAATTTGTAATACAAAAGTTTTTTTGCAAATGTGAAATTTGATGGAAATACGCGAATATTGGTCCAAATTCCATAAAATGACACAATAGAACGTCATTCATTGATGAATGTGAATGCAGAAATGGTAAGGCCATATGCCAATACGAATTTGTGACACAGTTTTACAGTTTCAATAAATGGCAATTTTGAGAAATTTACAATTAAATATTTAGAAAACGTCAAAATAGACATTTTCATCTGATGGGTTAGCGCCAAAATTTTTTCAAAAATTTTAAGCGTAAAGACTACGGATCATTAGCAACACGCAAGAAATTTTTTGCAAATACTAAATTTGATAGAAATGTTCAAAATTTGACAGAAGTGTCAAAATTTCGCAAATTGTCAAACCTTTTGCTGATTGATGAATGTGAACATAGAATAGAAAGGGTGTGCACCAAGAGGACTTCCAATGAACGACAGCACCAAACTTGTGGCAAGTTTTTTTTTGTTGGATGTGACGTTTTCACACCGGTAGGAAACACCAGACAAACGGCGTCGTATCATGCCGATAATATATGGCGAACGCGGCGATATCACTGAGCTTTAGATCAGCTGTACAGACAACCGTATCGTGGGGATAGCTGCACTCGGTATTAAAGTACACGTTCTCAAGACACTTTCTCCAGATGCGGCTAACGATGTGTACAAAGTTCACTATACTGTTCACCAAAATTTGACGGACACAAGCTATAGGTTGAACTTTGTACACACACAGCTTGTTGCCCACCCTGACGTCTTCAGAGAGGTCGCCAAAGAGAGGCCTGTGGAACCGTTCGGCGTTGATCTGGTCGAAGGGTTGGCCAAGGGCGAACAGTTGACTACGAAGGTCGGCCTTGCCAGCGCAGTCAGCGAACCTCTGGGACAGCACTGACTGCCACAGAGACTTGACCTCGCGAGTAGTCGTCGCCAGGCTCTGAAGTGGCCCGCGACTGCACGATTCATTGTGAGAATTATGAGCAAAGGTGCTTGACAACAGTGGCCAAATAAGCCCAAGACGCGGGAGGTTTAAACTGACCCAAAGCTCTTACTCTGCATATTTTGGGAAATTGATGCCTAACATGGAGTGTTTGTCACATATTCCTTTCTTTTGGAGGTTATTGAGGCTTGACGAATGACTGTCAATAAAAGGAAACACTCCACACATTTCTTCCAAGAATACCTCAGAATAGGAACTGATATCTGACAGGAAGCCTTGGTACTCCTCCAGCTGAGCGTCACTGGCATTCCCCTGTAGGCCCAAGGCACTTCCAGCCAACAGCCTTGCCAGGGGTTCTAAAAAGATGCAAAAGAATTTTCCTTTGGCAAACGTTTGAAACATGTCTCCCACATGCAGGCCGCACACAACGCATGACCAACTCTCCTAAAGGGAGGCCATAATCCCCACCCCCGCTCCATCGATCTGTATGTAGCTCACCCGTGGGCTCTGAAGAGTTGGGCGGCATCTGCATGTGGCAGTGGTTCATGGCCTCCACCAGGGCAAGCAGGTGGCCCACCCAGCGGTCCCTGGGAACCAGCTCCATGGTCGAGAGGTGGAGCAGACTGGGCACCAGCTGGAGGCCCACGTGGAAGAGACTCAGCCCGTAGTCCATGCTCAGGGACACCCGGAACTTGTACTTCTCCACGGCCGAGGAGAGAGCGGGGAAGTCAAAGCGGTTGAGGCAGGACTGCAGGTAGCCGTTGACGATGGCGCACTCATCCCAGCCCCTGGCGCGCGCCTGGGAAAGGCAGTCGTCCACAGTTGGGAGGCCTGTCAAGGGAGAGAGACTGCTGCTGAATCAACCCATTTTTCATAGTGGATTTTCTTTACGGCCATTTGGGATGTGCCCAACTCGATGCTGGCTGAGTGCCCAAGGGTTGCATATTGCTACCTAATGGTAGTCTCATCAGAATCTCAGACTCCAAAATAAGCCACACAAAAACAACACACTTGAAATAGTTGGCAGTCTATTAAACTTCAGCCGATGAAATTCCACTTCTACTGCACTACTGAATTGGAATTCAACCATGTCAGTGGGAATTGAAAAGGATTGTTTCAACATGGCAGAGTAAGAGTAGCTCTTACGTCTCCCCCAAAATCAGCGTTATTGACCAGTCAAACCAGCACCACCCCATGCCTTCCTTTCCTAGTCCTACCACCTTCTCCATCTCTGAAGAGCCACTCGGCCCAGAAATGGTGGCCCATCGGCCCACCCTCTTCTATGGACACATTGCAATGCATGCCATGGAGAATAGTCCAGACAGCCTGGGCGCTTCCCTCGTCCCCATTCCTCAGACTGTTGAGACTGGACGCCAGCATGGGCAGGTAGAGGTTGAGTTGGGGCCCGTGATTGAATCCAGTCTGCACCACGTCAGTCCAGACGTCGAAACTGAACGGCCTTTCCATCCGGCAAGAGTAGAACATGGCAGCGCGATGGATAGGGCACTCCCTGCCAAGGAATGGTTAAAATGGGTGCAGTTTTAATTGAATACGTGGCACAGACACAGTATCACAACAGCCTATGTACCATAAAAATCTTTGTTTCGACTTCCACGTTTCAGACTACAAGCGTTAGCTGAGTTTTGGTCCCTACACTTAGACTCAGCTACTTGTGTTACTTACTTGGTGTGCCATTTGAGATTGATCAGTCTTCTAACTGCAGTTTTAGTTACCCTTGTTTAGTTTTAGCTTCAACTGTGATCATTTGTGCCAGTTAGCATTCTATACCCCCAGACAATTTTACCCATAAATTTTAGTGTTGAAGTCATTGAGCGCCTAAACTCAAGCTAACAAAGTGGTCATAGGATTACTCACCGTGTAAAAGCACTGCTCAAGATTCCTGTCCCATCCCCACACTCCTTCTTACGAATTTCTATTTCTATTCACATTTGCCTGATCTTTATCAACTACTCTACAATGACAGACCTGGAGAACGCCAGCTCCCAGCTGTCCTGAATCAGACCCAGTGTAGAGTAGAGCTCTTCCTTGGTGGAGCACTCCCTGACTGCCAGATGAACCATTGCGTGTAGAGACTGCTCCACTTCCTGTGCAGAAATAGAGAGAGTCATGGCGCAACAAGGCAGTCAGTTCAGCTTTCCAGCATTCTGGCGTCAAGAATCTTCTCTAGAAGTGTGGAAGTGTCCAAAAGTCTTTAAACTACACATTCAATGTTCTGCATTATGTGCATGCTCAATGGTCACAGGCTTTCAAAACATTTCTCAGAGTCAAATGTAGACTTTCTGTGAAAGGCTTATACATATTATCTTTCAACTAGCACACCAGTCTGTGAGTCTCCACTGGAGGACAAAATCTATTGAAGACCTCCAGTGCAATTGAGACACATCTGGCAGAGGCCAACTCCATCAATAGCTTGAAGTACTCCTCGCGTCGTAGTAGGCAGGCTTCAGAGAACTCGGTCACCAGCTGAGAAAAGGTGGTATGCATGTGTTACAAAAGTTCTAGCATTATTAAAGATGAAGTAACAACTATCAATCGGCATATGATGCTCAGGAGTGTGGCAAAAGTGAGTCCTAGCAAACTCGCATGGAAACTGCACTCATTTCATTGCTAAGAGACATCTGGCAAGCGACCCACCCATTTAGCCAGCTCTTCGTGACCTGCGAACGTTGCCGTCTTGACCAGCCTGAGCCAGACATCCTTCTCCAATTGACGCAGCCCCCTTAGAGCAGCTCTTGCCTTGACAAAGTCATTCTTCACAACGTATCCCCGGAGAATTGACACTTCCAAGTGGGGAGCCAGCGTCTGCTGGGTGGCCACCACCAAATTGTATACCTGAGTAGAAAAGAAAGGAAATTGAACAACACGAATGCAAAGAGGACATCAGCAAAGAATAGCCACAGATGATACTCCCCAACCTTTTGCAAGTCCTGAATTTCCTCCTCTGGTCTGCCAGCGACCACAAGGCCCGTCATGAGCCCGTGGAGTAGCTCCGGGGTGGTCTTCATGCCATTTGTCCTGAGAGCATCCACCAGAGTTCTGCAACGAAGAAAACAATGGTCTGGAGGATTAAGTCCAGTATGACGCGACAAAGTGCATCGCCGAGTCATCAAATCAGCTTGTGTAAGATCAAGGTGTGTAAGGTGTGTCACCAATCTCAAAATGCCTTGGACAAACACCGCGCCCACCCCGCTTCATCGGCCCTTCCCTCGAGCGCGCACTGGAGCACCAGCAGTCGGTAGGTCTCCTCATCCGGATGCACGCCCTTCTCTTTGAGACTGTCCAGGAACTCCGTGACACCAGGTGCGAATCTCGTGCTGCCACTCTCAACCCTAGCCGTCAGCAGAAGATTGTAGAAGGGGAGAGGCAGGGAGCGCACGGCACAGGATTCTTAAATGGCAGTGGCAGCGTCAGACTTTGGAAGACTGTACATAGGTAGGTCACAGATTACAGAAGTCACAGATGGACGTCCCTGTTGGGCTAGAATGTGCACAAAACCGCAATCGATTCTGCCCAAATTTTAACCCATTGTTGGAAAGGCACTTGTGAAGTGCATCCTTTCTGGCAATGCATTAGTGTCACCAATGTCAGTTGCAGTTTTGCACAAAATCTGGCCCAACAAAAACGTCCATAAGGAAAAACATGGTATAAACCATTAACTGGGACAGAAGTTGACTCTTTAGTAACAGAACAGAGTTTTAACGAATCCTTCAAAGTTTCAATGAATCGTTCGAGTTTTGATGAATCATCACAAACCATACACACCTACTTCATATTCTGTAATTACATGTATGAAGAGGTCAACACTATTTAGACCTTGCTCCTTTTCCAGGCACCGAATGAACCTCTCCAGAAGAAGGCATCTCCGGGAGGGGCTGCAGTCGTGCAGGTTCCAACAGAGCATGCCGGCAAGCTGCCGGGCAATGGCACCACTGGGCAGGGTCTCGCTCGGACCTGAAAAAGCTAGTTCAAGTATTGATCAGAGAGTCGTACTGAGAAACCCACCCAACGTATTGATATCAAATTCCAACCTTCAACAGACTTCTCCAAAGAGTCGAGAAAGGTCTCTGCGTCGTCGTGGAATATCATCCCCTTCTCCGCCTAAGATGCGAAGGGGCTATGCAATGCGAAGCACTTGTGCGTTGATTGGCCATAGGGGCACAAACAAACTGTCACAAACAAACAAATGATTTGGGGCCTCAATCGGAAAATTTTCTCTGTCAGTACACTCAGTCGGGAGTCTGCGTCACATGCTAAACACATCAGTTAACCTGTGACTTGACGAGGATTTCCCAGGGCTGGACTGGAGTAGCCGCTCCCTCTGTGACAGCGTCGGGTGCCTTCAGAGACCATCCACCAGCAGTGTTGTATCGGATGAACGCCTGCAAGAAGGGATGTGCGAGACGTGCCAAGTTGTGCATCATTTATCTTTTGTCACAGTGTCTGGCCACCTTCAGCAACTCATCGTAGTCCTTCTGCTCAGCCTCCTCCGGCAGCTCCTCTTCTACCAAGGCGGTCATTGATGGTCTGCCGCCAAAGATCTCTGACAGAACGTCCCCGGTGGCAGCAGCTGCGAAGCCCGGTCTCCAGACCCCCTGCCACGACGTCCCATCTGAGTCTTCGAGCATCCTGTGGCGCTGGAGCATGGGATTAGCCTCCCTCAGCTCACTGAAAGAGGGAGAAGATTATGAACACATGAAAATGGAAGGCGACTTGTTTTCTCTAAAGGACCCCCCCCCCCGCAATTCAGAAGCCGTGACACATACCGATCTGGGTAATACAGCACCCCCCCCCCCCCCAAACCCTGAACCTATGCCTGAAAATGCGCATCTCATTTTATGCCCAGCCCGCGCCACGCTTATAGTGCGGGCCACTCAAATTGTGGTGCTATCATTTCCGATAGGCTACGAGCACCGACGCCGCCGCTTCTCGCGCTCCGAGACCTCATAGTATAGATGGAATCCTTTTTGCGTTGTTGGAATCTTCTCCGCTCTTTTGGACCCCGCTGATCTCTGTCGTGTCGTTGGCCCCTTTCTGACCGACCGAGACCGAAGCCCTCAAGCCGACGGCTGGAGAGACAACGACGACGACAGGCCATTGTGGCGCCGCTATCCTCCACAGAAGGAGGCAGCAACCACAAAAGCCGGCGACAACAGAGCGCGGCGCGACTCAAAGTTACTCTGGCGCAGAACATTTCATTCTTCTAAAGACAGAGCTTGCTTGGGTGCCACAGGCGGTCGTTCCACAGATCGCCACACAACGGAGAGAACAGAATGACGACGACTAGGTAGCACTACGGTTTCAGGCTTGGTTTGCTATAGTTTCAGTTTCGCTTGCATTGAATCAAATAGCGAAAGCTTGAATGATAAAGGTGCTGTACTGCCCACCGCTACACAAACAGGTGATTCTCGTCATGTTTAAGATGTAATAGTACAATTAATGCGCAAGATCTAAGTTAGTTCTCAATGGAAAGTTCCGGAGCGCGCGATGACGAAATGGAAATGTATGTTGCGTATATAGGAAACACTTCAATCCGACTGAGGTACGTAGAGCGCGGGTGGTTCGATGGTCGACCCCATATGCCAACAAGCTGTACAAACTTCACACGGAGAAGTTTACATAGATTACATTAAGGTGCAATGTATTGACCGTTCTGACACAAAATTGCGGAACCTTATAGGTACCACAAGAGCGCAAAGCGAGATCACCGCAAAGCGTGCGCAAAGCAACATAGACATGTATCGCTTTCTTTCCCGTATCAGCTCTAATGTACGCGTTGCCACATCTTGAAGCCAGCGTCGTCGATGATTGTCGTTCCTTCAGCGGTAACGTGTGTCAGATGGAGGTGGCATATTTTCGCAGTGGCGCCGTGGCTGAAACCCTTGCAACTGCAGATGCTCTTACAAACCGCGGCGCAGTCCAGAAGCAAAGCGACACCACTCTTGGTGTCTAGTTGGGGGGCTTGTCATCCTCTTGTCAGTGGCAAGCTTGCGCCAATTGTTGCTGGAGGTCGCGCACTCTTGGGCTGCAAATAGATACACTGTAAATCTTACAACAGGAAACGACAAGTGTGCCTGAGGTCACTCTATTCCACCTGCCGCAGACAGAGCTTCTCCATAGACGGCCATCATGTACATACTAATTGTCGCCTTCTGTGATGCAAGGCTTGTGAACCGTTGCCCCTCCACTGGCAGAACTGCTGGACAGCTGACAGCCCAGGTCGGGTGAGAAGCTGTAGGACTGACAGGCGAATCCCTCGTGGCTCTTGCACATGTCGCGGCAGGGCTCCACGTTGTCCACCATAAGGTTCGTCTCTGTCACCGCTGTGGGATCCAGGCAGCCGTTGACCTCCAGCGCCCAGTGTTGGTCTGAAGTCCGTGATCTGACATCTGGACACCTGATGTCGCCACATGGCGTCACGTGGCGCTCTCACCAGGCGCCGTCGTTCTCTCCGTATACACGTAGTACTCCGTGGCGTAGTCGCTTCTGGCGATGCAATCGCGGATGAAGTGGGGCGAGCTGGAGTTGATCGCCGCCAGACGACAGTCGCTCGAGGGAGACTGGAAGGTGTCGTACTCGATAGAGCGACAGATGAAACTGGCCTCTTCCTGGCAATAGGATGGGCAATTTGTGCAGAAAACACGACTAATTTATCTTTTGAATTTTGAGATTGCCCAGACCACGACAACTCTACCTGGCGCGCCTGTCGGCACTGGGCCAGCGTTAGGCCCTCTATAAACTTGAGATTGTGCTCGTGGATGCAGGAAGGGGTCAGCGGGCTCCACAACAGAGAGGCCTCACAGAAGAGGCCCGTGAACTCTGACGTGCACTGGCACGTCACCTTTCCCCGCCTTCGAGGCAGGTGGCGCGGCGACTTGGCGCAGGCTGCAGAGACATCAATAACTAGCCACACAGCACCAAATGGCTTGTCAGTCATCACAATCACTTGCCAACTCACACAGGGTCTTCCTTTCCCCATAGGTGACTGCGTATGTGTAGTTGTGGCTGGTGCAGGGCATCTGCAACACTGCCCCCATGCTCTGTGAGTGGCGCTGAGCTTGCAGCCGGCCTCAGGGGGAGAAATAGAAAAGCGGCAGTCAAAGGCCGTCTCCTCCAGACAAGCCAGCCTGCACTTGGGCACGTCGTTCACCGTGTGGTCCTTTGCGAGTGAGATGTCGTCTTGGGAGAGACAGGCGCTGAGCTCGTCGTGCCAGACGAGGTCTGAATGGGTGAGTCTTAGTGGAAGCCCTGTCGTGAGTGAATGGATCGGAAGAGAAACGCGGTCGTGCAACACGGCGCGACAAAAATTTTGTTTGAGCACGTGTCAAAGCGTCTTCTTGATATGTTCTTACATGGGCAGGTGTACATTCTCACACTGAATCATCTTGCAGCGCCGCTGCGAACAGATTAGAGTTATACCTCGGAAGTTATTGACCAAAATCGACTAGTTACTACACTGCGTCTCTGCGCTTAGTGAAATAGGCCCCTGACCTCAACTGCCATTCCTCTGCTCTGCAATTCCTACATACAGTAGGTGATTAGAGGGTGAGGGGGGGGGGGGGGGTGTCATAACTAGAGTTTTCCGCTAATCCCATGCCCCGCCGGCTCTCTTCGTTCCTATTTCTCGGATGCGACGGGAGGGACGTTTGTTCAGGAAAACTCCGGTTGTACACCTGACAGTACCTTCCTCCTCCGTTCTCTCGCTGTAGAACTCGTACCAGCCGGGCCAGCCTCCAGGCTCCCAGCACTGGCTCACATAATCGACACTGCTCGAGTTGCCACTGTGCAGGAAGCAGTGGGATCGTTGGGATCGTCGCCGCCGTCGTACTCTATCGCGAGACACTCGAATTCTGTTTCGTCTTCGCAGGCCTGCCGACAGTCTTCCAGAGATTTGTACCGACCAGAACTGCTTTTGGCCGTAGCTGTTCTCGACGCAGCCGTAGGAGATGGGCGTCCAGTAGGGTTGGAGAGCCTACCATAAACCGATACTGTAACAGGTTCTGCCGAGAACAAGGGAAGTTGAAGGTGCATTAGTTGTTACTGACCGGCCGTCGCTGAGCAAATGCCCTGAGAGCACAGAGAAATGGGCAACTTGCTAACAGCCATCTTCCTACGGTATGGTACAGTTCTCCCTTATCATTCTGTGATCGTCTCTACACTTGTGTGCACGACAGCAGCTCACCCCCTCGGTTGTGATGTGAGTCTTTCTGTGAAATGAATACTGCAGTGCATAAAAAGTCGTCATTGACAGTGCCAAGATTCAAGCTCGACTGACTTTGCGAATTCGTCTTATAGCCAAAGCCCTTGGTCGTTAGCCGACGAAGCCCCCACACCGCTTGAGCTTCGAAGCCAAAACATTGACGTGAATCGCAATATTGTTGATATAGGGTGTCGCAAGCTAGCGGCGCAGGTTGAAACGGTGTTGCCCACCCCGTTGAATAAGGTGGAGCGGTTGCTTCTTTTCGGAATGAGTATGTAGTGACACATATGTACTGTGTAGTATGTATTCCATGATAACGTGTTGGAAATTCAACAGATATGCTCCACGAATGAAGATGAGACTCTAGTTGTTCCGACTGTTTGTTGATGGAAATGAGAAGATCACGCCAGTGACTACAGTCCGTGACTCTGCAACTTGCACGTTGTTTTGTTCTTCGTGATTACATGGATCCATCCTTTCCCCTGCATTGACCACCTTGACGCATTTGTAACGTCGACGACTTGCGCAGCCTAGCCGATGCGTCCACTTCGCACGCTCTGCAATTCGCTAATTCGCTTTGGGTCATTGAGATTGCAGGATCGGCAAACGTCAGTGTGTGCTTGGTTACCTAGGCCCAAGCGGAAATGTTTGGTCGCGGATAAATAGTTCTCTTCACAGATTGCTTGTCACGAATAAGGAATACCATTATAACACCAATAATCAGCCTACGCACCATGTGTAACATCACATATATTGGAACAAGTCTCTTTTAAAAAGCGGAAAAGGCGGTTCAGTTTTTTAATTTTTACTTACTGAAAAGCAAAGCCTTTTGTTTTGTGCAGCGCCTTCTGACTCTCCTCGCCACCAGACTTTCCGCAGCTGTCCGGCCACCAAACATTGGTATCGCTCGGGTTTAATTCTTTACACTAAGAAATCATATTTTCATACTGAAATTTTAAAAAAGACAGTGGAATCGAACGCAAAACTAAGGTTAATTGTGAGCTTGATTTGATGTCGGCTTGCAGTGAGCTCTACAGCAATGTCAGTACCGCTGCTCGGCGATACAAGCGGGGCAAAACACGATAACAAGCCAAAACCAGTTTGCATTGTATTTTGTTTACTGTAGCCCTCTGTTTAACCTTTGGAAACTTTTTGTTGTCGGATTCGTGATCAAGAGGTCGAGCGCTTCATTTTTATTTGCGATGACATGAGGTTCATGAAGCTTTGACTTTTGTGCACTTTATGCACTTTGGTATATTGTAGCGCGCAATCTTTAAAACTTGCTATTATGTCGAAGTCACAGTTCGTGAGAGAAGTCCGAGGGCTACTCGTCGATGTGTCGAACTTAACTTAGCGACGTTATACAGTAAGACTAGCGATGAACCCAAGCAAGCGTGTCGTTTCTAGTTTTCGACGCGTTTTTGATACTGTAGCTCTCTAGGTAAACTTTTGAAAACTTTTTGTTGTCGGGTCTGGCCTCATAAAGCTAAGAGCGCTTCACTCCGATATGCTATTTGACTAGCTTCGGTCACCTTTTGCCTTAAACGGACCCCACTTTGGGATGATGTAGCGCGCGAGTTTGAAAACTTATTTAAGTTTTAACACTCAGATGGCGAGAGTAGTTTGTAGGCTACCCGTCGATGTGTCGAACTCAACTCAGCGATGTTATACAAGCGAGTTATTAAGCCCGAAGCAAGGTGTAGTTTCCAGTTTCTATGCGTTTCGGGTGACTGTAGCTCTCTCGTTTAAACTTTTGAAACTTTTGGTTGTCGGATTCTTGCTCAGGAGCTCGAGCGCTTCATTTGATATGCATTCATGCGTTTGTTAACATTTGTCTGAACCTACCTGTATTTCAGATACTGTAGCGTGCGTATTTGAAAACTTATTTTGGTTTCGGCCACTCAGACGGCGAGAGGAGTCCGCAGGCTGATTCAGACCACGTCTTGGGCTTCACTCGACCAACGTCTGACGAGCGAAGTCACCCAGCCGAAGCGAGCGTGACGGACGACTACGACTACACGATCAATGCAGCGATATGAGGATGTAGAAGTCCTTACTTTGTTGCGGCGAGGCTGAGCGAAAATAAATGCGCCGGTGCAGTTATTTTTCAGGGTTAGGGTTACAATATACAACTCGGAGCCTTATCACTCCTTGCGCTTCACTGGTCTTAGTCTCCTTCGCCCTCCTTGCTCTCTTCCCGTTTCTTGGCGCTGTCACGTGGTACTAGGATTGATCTTACCAAGGCAACGATTATTTCGTTGACTCCTCCGAATTCGTTGAAGCGACAATTGCGGCTAGCTGTATGCTGATCTTTAACTCGACGCACGGGTGCTGGATTGAGAGAGACTCACACTTTGGAACCAGAAAGCGACATGCGGGTCGGAGAATCAACAGACCGCCATCACTGAGCTGAGCAATTTCACAGTCCAGCACCGATAAGCGCAATGCACCAGGAGTGCAACAGTGCATTGATTGTGTACTCTCCTAACTCTTTCCTTCCCCCTAAAATCGCCCACATACTTCATAATGCCGGTGATCCTTTGTTCTGGCGGTCCACGGGGGTCCAATCGACTTGCCAACTCAACACCCACCGGTTGGCCATGGCGACTGCTATTGCTTCT